>JANHGB010056319.1:2903-15647 GCA_026283785.1 Coracopsis vasa
ATAATGGGAAAGGTGCATTAGTGAAAGATCTAAAACGGCAAGAGGATCGTCTGTATAAATGGAAATTTTAATATTAAATTGCTCCATCTAGTGGCAAACTACTAAAACGAATATTTTTTCTTTTAGTGATTATTATCCTTTACTAATGATTATTCCTTTTAAGAATTTACGACTAAATTAGTCTTTTCTATGGGAGATTCTCTGCAAGGGAACTCCACATGTGACCAGTCACAAACCTTGATTTTCCTTCCAGTTAGTTCTGAGGAGTTAAAACTCTTTACTTCAGTGGAAGCAAGCCTCATGAGTCCATGCGTCGGAACTGCTTTTGAGAACTTGGTCTTAGTGCCACAGTATCTTTGGTTCAAGTTCTCTCTGGGGCTGGGAGGGAATATGAAGAAGCTGGGTTACATAAATAATTAATGCAATAAAGATGAAGTCTGAGAGTCTTTGGCGAAGAGTGAAAATACACGGTGAATCATGTACAGAGTACAGCATACTGAGACGCATCTCATGTTCTGACATGAGGTAAATTTCTGTTGCAGGTTCATTCAAACCTTAACTGGCATTGATATTGTACTTTTCATAATAAGATTGGATTAACTGAATAATTTGTTACTGTCAGCATACTTCGAAAGCAGTTGGAATTCTTATGCCAATCAAGGCAAAACCAACCATGTTTCTCAGTCATATGAAAACAGGGAGAAAAGTAAAAAGGACAGAGTTCTAGGAAAGGTTTAATTCAGACATCTCTGATGGCTTTTTCCTTTGCACACCTTGAAAAGACACAAAGGAGAAGGGAGCTCCTGAGCTTGCACATTTCTCTCTGCCCACTGCTGTGATCCCTTGTGCAGGGAATGGAGGCACTTAAGAGTGAAAGATCATAGAATAGTGAATCAGTTTCAGGGTGGTTGAGTGCTATTGGTGTTTTCTTTCTGAATGGAGCTCCAAACTGTGCAGCCAGCAGCTGAAGTCCTGCAGAAAACCAGGAATATTTAAAAATGAAAAGCAAGAAAAAGTACTAAAATGGTTTAAAAATAAAATTTAAGTATTAAATTATAAAGATGGCTGTTCTTGAGATTGTAATGGATGCACTGCACTTGCTGACTCCCTGTCTTTTGCTTCTGGAATTCATTTTTCACTTTTGGTTAATCTGCTACATAAAAATTGTACACATTTAATTTCCTGGTAGATTAGTTCTCACTTCTCAGTCCATGTCTGAATACTTTTGTATTAAGAAACTGCTCTGTAAGACTAGAAAAGTTGCAATTTATTCCAAGACTGTTGTTATTATTCACTTGAATAATGAAACATAAACCTTGTAGTGCACTTTTCCAGACTTCCTCTCCCCAGTTAGGTTGGTCACTTAAAATTGCAGATCACTGTTCCTATCTTCCTTTCCCAGGCTAAATGAACCCATTAAATATCACAATTGCATAACTTCCCTACATGCTAACTAAAGTTTCCTTGCAGCATGCATTTTAACTTCAGCTGTTCTACTTTTGGCTGAACTTACAGTGTTTGAAATACAAGGTAACACATCCTAAAAATAGTGCATGGACAAATAATTAACATTGCTGTGTATTGGAATGGTGCTTTTCATCTTATATAGCTGAGGCTTTCTCAGGCAATAAAGCCATTTAGGTGTACTTCACCTCTTTCTTTTTCTAACGCCTGGTGGATTTTGGGTTATTCTTTCTGAAAGTGTAGTTCCTGCAGATAATCTTTATCAGTGTTGCTGTGGTGGAGTTCCTTCCCTGGTACTGGCACCTACAGCGGTACTGACAGAAAACTGAACAAAAAGCCTTGGCCTTTGCACCTCCTTCTGTTGGGAGCTGAGAGGTATCAGTAACTCTCTTTATTTAACTTATGACTTTCAAGGTCTAGGCAGGTGAGTGGCTACTAAAGGGTTTGCAAAAGTGAGGAAAGAAAGACTGCTGCTTGAGTAGTTCCCTGGTTATACTTTGGAATACATGTTGCAAGGACGCTTCAGTCTGAAGTAGTGTCTTTCATCCAGTTTGTCACTTGAAATTATTACACTAACATGAGACAAATTTGGTAAGTGTTGCTAATTCAGGTATGTATCCTGTTGAAAAATCATGTGACGTACACAGTTGCATGGTTTTAGTCTTCCTGAACAAACTTTTCATTGGGAACTGAGCCCGATTAATCTTTTCTAGTTGGAAACAAGTTAATGGGTATTGTAATTTTGAGGGGGGTAGGTTCTTACCCTGATTGCTTTGGCAATTGGCCTGTATTTATTTTGAAAGAAGGGATTTTCATAATATTTTCGAGCCATAGATTACTTCATTTTATCTGCATCTCATTTTAAGAAGTACCCATCTTTAATCTGTTATCAAGATTCAATTGGCAAGTTTTTGTCTCTGTATGCTACGAACCTAGATCAGTATTCCCTGGTGGGAATTGTTAGGCAGTGTTAGGCAGTTGTAGGAAGTGCCTTATGGTTCAGCTAACTGATGCCAGTTTTCTCAGCCTGGCACACATTTCTTGCTAGGAAAGAACTCTGATTATCTGGGTTTGGTTGTATTTGTTGCATGCTGAGTTATCTTCTCGGAGGTAGCCAAGGACAACATAGCTTTTTTCTGTCAGTGAGGTCCTCAGCTGTGAGGGATGTTTTGCAATTAGTTAGATTTCCAACTTTTGAAGTGTTTACTGTGGTACTGAACACTCCAGGGTTTGGGGATTGTTTTCTCTTTAAACACTAGTAACTTCCTTTGAATTAATTCAAAATATGCATATGGAGTCTTTGCACACTTTCTTGTTTCCTGAGACAGATACATTGTCAGAGTATGCCTTAGGATGGTTTGTACTGGTGCAGTTCTGCTCTTGTCTAGAGTTGCCTTGTGGTTTTCTACTTACTGATTTTGATCTTGAAAAACATCTAAACCCTTGTACCCCTTGTCCTATCCAAAACGCGTTATTTTTCTGATGAGAGATACTTGTTTCAAGCCTGAACCAAACAAGAGCAGTCTCGGGAAGTAGTCTCTCAAATTGTGCATTAAGGGAGAGCATATTTAATGTATATTCTTCTACTTTTGCATAGACATCTGAGCCTGTTCTCTCAACAGCTGCCACAGGACAGTTCACGACTTGCAGAGTGGTTGGGTCATTTCAGCTTTATTCTGGGCTTGAAGAGCTTGCTTTTCTCCCAGATTTCTAAGGGCTTTGGTCTCATGCATCATCTTAATGAGATCAAGGCTATGAAGTTTTGATGTTGTCAGTCTGTCCTTTGGCATTTTACCTTTTAAATTGTTTACGCTATCAGGTTGCTTATTTCACAAGCTTAATGCTGGATTGTGTGAATCAATTGGGCAAATATCTAACTATTTCATCAGAAAGTGATTCTAGATCCCAGCATGGCTAACCTCTAAAGGTTTTCCATTTGGACTGTAATAAAATCTAATCCTTCTGATCATTCCATCTTTTTTCATCAGGTGGGTGCTGTGTCTCCCAAAGAAACAAATGTAAATATTTTGGGGATTTGTTTGTTTTCAGTGTATTCTTACCACAGATACATTTTTCTAGTTCAGTCAGGTTTAACCCCCTCCCAAACCTTCCTTCATACATTCCTTATTGAGTATGATATTTCAGCTGCTGTGGTGTTTCTATAGTTGGCTCCTCTAAGCTAGCTGGAAACGACTGGCTTTCAGATCCACCTCTAACGAGACATAAACAATGTGCTTTTCACTGGTGTCTACTGGGAACAAAGAAAACAAGCACATGACTTGGTCTTCTTTCGTACTGACAGGTAAAAAGCATTCGACTCAATTGTTCCACTCATTTTGTTTGTTTTGGCTTTTTAACCTCTGATACCTTGTAGTCTTCAGGAATAATTTCAGTCCCAATATTGTAGCTCATCTGAAATATCTTTCATTGCATCTCTCTTATGGCTGTAGAACAGATCATGGGCTTTCCAGATATACTGCTACCAAAGCAGAAGTCCATATTGAAAGGCGTATTTCTGGTTCAGCAAACTCTCCATGTCCACGTTCATGTTCAAATGAGTCGAAGCTTTAAAAGCAGAGCATCTGGATCCGAATAAAACATTCTTATTCTGGACAGGGGCAATAGTATTATATATAGTATTTCATTAACATACCTATGGATCCATGTGTAAAGTCCTGAATTTCTGCACTCCATTGTAAAAATAACCAACAAAAAGGAGTGCTCAAGTGCAGAGCAAAAAAGTGTCTCTTTACTTGTCTGTTGATAAGACTTTTCATGTTTCCTGTGTTTATTGCTAATGTGAGCTTTCCACTGTTTCATTAACCAGGCTGTTTGTGGCATCCTCTTTTCTTTAGCAGATTTCTATCACAGCAGTTACTGTAAGACTTGACAGACTGGCAGCTGGAGATATGAACCAGGCATAGTAGGGGAAAACGGAGGTGTTTAAGAACTCTTTAAGGACTCTATCTTTTTTCAATTGCTTCCCTTCTCTTTTTTTCTGTGAACTGAATTTTGTCCTGTTATTCTCATGGAGTAGAAATGTGGGCTTTAAGTTTTCCCTCCTTTCTTGTGAGTAGGAGGTGATTTACAATATGCAAGCGGATTTGGAGTAGAAAAGAACAGGGGATTGCAATGGAGGCAAATATCTGCTAGAATTAGCATATTTCAGTCTTCTTTTCAGGTTTAGCATTAGATTTGTGAGTTAGAACTGGACTTTGTGGGTGGCTTCTTGTGGACTGAAGAGGTGTGTTCGGGTCCTTGTGTATCTGGGGGAGTTAAGTTTCATAGGAAATGTAGCAATGTTGGTGTTTGTTTAGTTTTTCCTTTGAAACTTCTGCTGCTTATTAGTCTGAAGTCTGAATTTACTTGGAAGCTCTTTCAAAGAGCAAATCTGTGAGCTAAGTATGCACTAAGCATGAAGAGTACCACTCATGAAGACTTGAAAAATTATGGACTCTGAGGTCTCTCAGAGACCACAGATATACCTGAAAACAGATCTATCTATCTATCTATCTATCTATCTACCTATCTAACAGATATATCATGCTTTTTTTATTTTGTAAAAACTTGAAGACTCTCCAAATCAGTGGGAATTAGTTTGCTGAAAAGAAATTTGGGAAGGCTGAGAAGGGGAGCTAGGAAAGTTACCAGCAGATCTGTTACACTTTGATTCTAAGAAACTGAAGAATGGATCTCTTCATGACTTGTGTTAAGTCTCTGTGGTCACTTGGAGAAGAGCAGTGTGATAAATAATCTAAATGGGTCAGGTCAATCAGATATATCATCTGGCTTGGTTTCACTCTTTGACTGTATAGCTAATAAGGTATTAAAGGGGATGTAGCAGAGATTACGTACTTCCATAATTTCTGTTTCTTAACATTCAGAAAATACAATAGGGAATCTCTGCTTTTCAGAAGGCTTTGAGAGCAGCATACAGGCAAAGGAGACTCAACTGCAGCATACAAATGTTGACTGTGGTCTTGCTAGTGCTGAATCCTCTGTATGAATTGAGAAAATCCACTTGATTGAACTGAGTACACACAGTAATTCCAATGTTGTTTCCTGAGGCTTGTCCCTATGTACATATGCTTTAAAGGTGGTACTGTAATATGGCGTTTTTGAGTGATTGGCCAATTATGTGGTTATTTCATCCATTAAGTCTTCTTTTCAGGTAGTGTTGTGGATAACATTTCTGTTTGTTCTAAGATTCCCAGGTGTCTAAGGCTGTAGAATATTGTAAGGCAAAGCATAGTATCCTATAAAAAAGAACTTCAATCACAATGCATTTTGATGCTTCTTAGCATGAGTGAATTGCTATCCCACAGAAAGTCAGTTTTGCAGTAGAAAAAAGCCCGACTGCTTATCAACTTCAGAAAGTTCAGGAGCAGCTCACTAGCATCACATAAATGAAAGGAGAATCAGGTTTGTATTTCTGGAAAGTTCATTTGTAGAAGACAACTGAAATAACAGGAATGGTGGTTTTCTGTTCTGCCTTGTGGACAGGGATTAAGAAGATGAAACTTTTCTCCTCACAATGAGTTCTTTGAAGGCAACTAATTTAGATTCAAAGATGCCAGGCTTTTTTTGGCTCTATTAGAAACTTTGCTCTGAGCACGCTAATAACTCTCCAAATGAAGGAATATTCTTCCCATCTCTGCAGGGTACTCCACCTCATCTAGGGTTTTTTCAGCCATTGTTGTAATGCCCAAAATACCATCTGCTGTGTATTTTTTGTACCTTTCTCTTGTTAACAGGAGGTCTGAACCCTCAGTCCTTCTTCCAGTGTTGATTCGGTGTCATTTTTGTAAGTGGAACAAACTTCCTCAATCAACTAAGTAAAGCAGAAAGCTGGATGGAACCTGCTTTTCAAAACTATTTCCAGAGATAGTGGAAAGCACTCAGTGGAGGCTTTTGTTAATTTAAACTATTGAGTTGGCAGTCTTGGCCACTCTTTTTTCCCCATAGGATGTGAAATACAAGCTTTTTCACTCCTGCTTTAGCCACACATTGTATCACTGATGACTGAATGGGTAGATGGAAGGATAAAGGAGGTAGCATAGTAATTCAGCTCATTTCATCTTCTTCTTAACTATTGAGGTTTCAGAAATGGTGCCAGTTAGAATAAATTGTAACTGCAGTTTTGGCATTCATATGAATTAAATTTCACAAATGAATCGAATTCTGTATAATGACTTTCTTGCAATGGTTCTAATTCTGCTGGTTGTACTTGGACAGAGTCCTATAGAAGTCCCCATAAGAACTCTAGGATCAGCATTTAGTATTTCCCTCAGTTCAGTAATTGTTTTCTTTTATGCGACTTTTTAGAGCGCTCTGACAAGCAAGGAATGAACAGCTTATCAAGATTTATAGTCAATAGCTTCTGTAGTCTTGTGAAGAAGACATCTGCTGTGCAAATAGCAAGGTTAAAGTGATTGTGCATGAAGTAAATACAAACTTCAGCTAGTATTTCATCATGAAAACCAGTCTGAACAATACTTAGATAACTTCACGTAATGGAAGCTCTTTCATAATCTTGACCCATATACCGTTTTGTCAGCTACAAGGTCAGATAGAATGTAAAAAATAAGCTTTATTTGAACTTCTGTTACCATGATTTCACATTTGTAAGCATGCTCTTTAATAAAAAAAGCACTGCTATTGTTTGGTGGTTTTAAAAAAACCCCAATTCTCATAGAAGTCTCGGAGTTTGATCAGTTGTAATAGACGAGAAAATATTATCTGTTTAGGAAATGTCTTCTAAACCATTACAGTGGCAGACAAAAGGAGTTCATTTCAAATTGATTAATGTTCTCTAAGTATCTGGAATTGCTTGGTCCAGTCACTTTGTTGCTTTCTCATCTCTCTGAAAAATCAAATGAAGCATCTCTGAAGATTCCTGATTGATGCTGTCAGCTTTGTACTGATATTACAGTGCATTTCAGGGAATGGTCAAAGTGGGGTAATAATTTTCAATCTCTTTTCAAGTATGCTGCAGTAAAGTTTTTCTATCAGATTATACAAAGCCCATTTCCCAAAGAACTATGCATTTTTGTGTGTTGTGCACTTGTGGGGGGTAGCTTTTACATATGGATCTTTATAAATATGCAGGAGAGAATGATGTATTGGTGATACTGCCTGCTTCTGTCGTACCATGCCAAAATGCATTTCCCCCTCTCACCCCCCTGACCCACACTGCCTGTTTCCCTTACATACAAGCTCTGATGAATTTATTTCCTTGGAAGCCATGTGTAACTTGGTTTCATTTCATAATGTACGTACAGATTTTCCAAATCTTGCCACAGAGTGCTTCAGGACCAAATCCGGTGATTCATTGGTAAGAAGGTTAAAGTACAGGAAACCGTAACAAAGAAGATTATTTTCCTCCTAAAAAGGAAACTTGGACAAGACAGTATCATTGATTCCTATATTTGTTTTTTGCAGCTTGCAAGGAAAGCAGGAATACCTTAAGTTACCAAATCTGTAGAGTCATGTGTGGATATGATTTGGCCAAAAGAAGTTCATGGCACTTAAGCTGCATGAAACTGTATAAAAGTCTTACTGCTGATTTGGTTCCCTTATGAAAGCATTCAGTGAACAAATAACTGTTAGTCAACAGCACAAAAATCCAACAAGAGGAGCATAGCCTTGTGTATCTCTAGGCTGTACATGAAGCTCTGCAGGAGATCTTGGGCTGTAATAGAGTTGGAAATAGGGAAGAACAGTAAAATTCTCTCCAGAACCCCCTCCAGTCCCTAACAGAATGGCTGGCTGCTCGCCATGCTGTCACTGGCTGCTGGCCAGCACTAGTACTCTGTGACCCCTTCTCTCACAGCTCATAGGTCATGAAGGATGACCTGATGATGCTTCAAGCAGCATTAATTAATCACATTTTAAATGTCGAATCTCTCCCACAGGGATGTGGGAAGGTCCATGGCTCTGAGGAGAAGCAACCAGGGAAGAGAAACCTTCTCTTAAATGTAGGTGTCATGTAGGTGAATAGAAGGTACCTTTTTCCTCTTATCACTCACATAAACAGCATCATTGCTGTCTTTTCTTGCCAAAGTAGGAAAAAAGAAATAAATGAGTTTATTAATTCTGAAAAATGGAATGCTGGGCACCTAAAAGGTATATAAAAAGTATGGTGCCATCTTTTGAGAGCAAACCATCGCTCTCGAAAATCTTGGAGTGGAGCTCAAACACAGTGAAACATGTCTCAGGATTATAGTCATGCAGCTTTTGAAAAGTCATTAAATAAGGTCCCCTGATGGTAATGATTTACTAAAATTATTTATTTTGAGTAGCTGGACCAGTACCACAACTGAATATTCTTTTGCAGTATAAGATTGCTAAATTGTGTTCCATTCAGTCTCTTATTTGCTTGCTTATTGCCGCAGTGAAATAGGCAAAGCAGTTGCGTAATCAAGTCTTTATTGTATTGGTGTAATTGACATGTTTTCTTTATTGTTTCAGAACCATCACAGATTGTTATGAAACTGTTAGAAAACACTTAGGTTCATGCTGGATGGATGATTGAAACTGCTGACTTAGTTTTTCTGTGGTATTTTGGGGTTTGTGTGATAAGGAAGTATCCAAAGACACTCCAGTTTTGTCTGTTATACAGCAAAGTAAATTTTCCTCTGTTTTTAAACTTCAGTATATGCAGTCTTATTCTTTTTTGTTGGGGTGATTTTGTGCCACAAAAGCTATCAGTAGAACAGTATCCTGAGCATCTTCCTTTCTATGAGCATTTCTAGCACAGGATCATCATTACTTGTATGAGCAGTGTCACTGTTTTTGACTTGACTACATTTACAGGGATGTACTCTATAAACTTGGCCCAGTGAAGCCTACTGTATCTCCAGTAATGTAAAAGAAAATCCTTTTGCTGAATTCACTGGCAGCTGAACTGGGCTTACAGTGAGCACTGCTTAAGCTCCACCGTGCTGTTTGAAAACTTACTTTCAAAAAGAAAGGCATAATCAAATAAAACATTTATTTGTTCATTTAGAAATCAGGGGAATGGTGGTGCTTTTCCTAGTAAGGCAGGTAAAGCTGTGCTCTTAAACTATCCCATCCTGAGGCTTGATTATCAAGAGCTATTCCGCTGCCTTGTGCTAGTTACAGATCAGTTTGTGGCTCTGTGTGTATTCTGTAGTACAGTGTGCCACAGCTGCCTCACCTCAAGTAGTCCACTCCAGTTCTCTCTGTGTGGCTGGCTGTTTTAAACAAGGTAATAGTAAAGAATTTCTTCCTAGTGTAAAGTACATATAAAGTACATCTTCCAGACTTCCGGAGTAGATGAAATACTTCCCTTAAAATAAAACAGTTGCTCCCTGTAGAGTCAGCAGTCTTTGCCACCTGCTTGTCCTTCTTGAAATGTCCTGTACTTCTGGCCCTTTAATGTGATGTGCGGAGTTTCTGCACTCGGGCAGCAAGGAGGCAGGTTATGGCAGAGGCCTAGTCAGTGTTGTGAGAAACTTGTGATGAGCCACACAGCCTGCAGAATCCTGGAAAGCAGAAAGGGGAGACACTGACAGGCAGTTTTCTCAAAGTAGTCTCATTAGCCTGTGAACCAGGGTTAAGAGATAAGAGAATTCCTGATCATAGACTGGAAACTGCTTTTTGTGTTTATTGGAAGCTTGTTTTTCTAAAGGTTATAGACTGCGTTTTCAAGGAGTCTGGTAGCTAAGCTGTACTAACCTGCCCTGTCTTGATTTTTTTGTCATTACTGCTTGCAGACTGTGAACCAAATCCCAAATGGTAGTTCCGTGAGACAGTAACCGGGAATATCTGAAGATAATGGTAATTTATAGTAAGTTTTGATTGTGGAATCCTTGCATATGTAATCCTCTGACATCAAATTGTTTTCACCCCAGGTAGTGCAACTAGAAGTGGGTATAGGAGCCCATCTTTCCCAAAAGCTTTTCTGTCGTGACTGTTCTAAGATTAAACACAAAGTTGGTAGGGACATAGCTTTTGGGTAACAGTTATACCTTCCATATTGAAAGTGTGTTCTAGAACTAATTATTTCATCATTTTTATCACTATATAAGGATAGGGATATATTTTTTTCAAGTTCCTTAAATAATTGGAAATGGCTTTTGTTCTGGAAAAGAGGAAGTGTGTGGGTTTGCAGGGGTGGGAGGGAGAGGGAAGGGTGCACAATAGTTCCTACCATAGCACAGACTATGCAGGAACAGAGCTATCAGCAAAGTGGAAAACAGAAATCAGCTTTGTTTCTAAGGAAAACAACTCCCAGGAGGAAGCAGAAGTCCATATGTAATACCATAACTGCTGATGGGCTGTTCAGCTTTGCTTCCCCACAGCACAATGAAAGTTCAGTGTATTTTGTTTCTTAAAGTGGCACCCATGAAATGATGTGATTTCTCGTATATAAAATTTAATACAGGGCATCTACTGATATAATGAGTCACCTGATGCAATGTGTATTTTCCTGTGGTTTTCATTTGCAGAAGGGGAGGTGGCAGCAAAAGAAATCTCCTCCAAAATGGACTGAAGGGGTATTGTAGCAGTCTCTGAACCAGACCCCCTGCCCCAACAGGGTCAACTAAGGCAGAGAATTATCACTATTGAAGAGTTTACAGATTCTGTAGGCAGGTTTTAGTGTTTAACTAGCCTTACCTCAGTGCTTAGCTACCTTTATCTAACCCATGCTTACAGACTCACCTATATTTGTGGGTTTTGTTGGTTGTCCAGGTTCTACATACTTAGAAAGTGTCCAACTGTTTGAACTCCAGGTCACTTACTTCAGCCCATTAAAAGGTGCTGATGCACTCATCTTACCTCCTCTGAAGAGGCAGGAATAAATGTTCTGTTCCTGAAGAACCTGGTGGCTGGACATGGTGTTGAAACTGCTTCTGATTTCGTTCACCGAAGAAATGTAAGCAAGTGCTGGTGCCCGAGAGCCACATGGTCAGGGAAGCCAGGCTTTAACTAATTTGAAGCTTTTGCCCCAGTAAATATTCCAACTGTAATACCCCAAACTAAAGTAGTTGCATTGGTGATATTTAAGGTTATAGTTATGCTCCTGCTGTCACTTGTAACAAGTAGGAAAGCTGGGGTAACATCATGTTCTCTGTCATGTGTGTGCCAGTAGAAGTTTTGTGTACATGGAGTTACACTGTCAGAATTGTTGCTGCTGTAACCTGTTCTGTGGATTTTGGCTTCCTTGTATTGGTATAATGCACATCACTGTCACATTCACAATAAGAAAACTTTTGGGGGTATCCTGGTACAAGAGTTCTTACAATATGGCTATAGAAAGAGCAAATGGCAGGTGCATTTCTGTATGAGATACTAATACTTATTTGGCTGTGTTGTTACAACTTCACAGCGAATGTTTGGGTCCTTGGATACAGAGTAATGGAGAAATTTAGAATCAGCACAGAATATGAGGGGGTTTTCTCTTACAGGTCTCATGAGGAGACTTTCACGTTTGCTGCTCTCAGGTTCATGTGCAGCAATGTAAAACTGTTGGCTGGACGCCCCCTAGCTGAAACGATCTGCAGAGCATGACTAAGGCAAAAGTTTCCAGGGAGTTCCAATACACAGCTGGGGGGAATCCCACTTCCAGAATTCCCTGTTTGATGGTTTCAACTCAGCTAAGCAGTTACTCTAAGGATGGATACATTTGGGTATCTGTATGTCTATGGATATATGCTCATATACTGATCTTTTTGGAAAAGTACCTTGCATTTAAGGAAGCAATCTCAATTTTCTGTTCCTTTTAATTAGGTTGGTACAACATTTGAAAGTGTGAGCCTATATGTATTAGCTTGCAAAGCTCGTCTGAAGAGTAGATTACAAAGTCATAAATGCTTTCAGAGGCAAATTAAGTGATCCTACAAGTGCAAGTATCATTGAGCTCTGTGCTGTCTCTGACATCATATATTGCACAGGCACTTCTCAAAGCAAGAGAACTCTGCCTTTTCCTTTTATAGAACAGACTGATCTTTGAATAACCCAGTAGTGTTGGTTTTATCATCATCAAACTGGCAATTTCACTATTGGGAAAGAAAAGAAGGAAAATCTCTTTCTATGTAGTTAAGACTTTGTTCTGTTATACACACAATGGCATTGATCCTGCCCCTTCCTTGATCAGATGGCTCAGTGTAGATCTGTGCACAGGAATTTCTTGGAGTCTGCCAACCGTGTATGCATCCAGAAAAAATGTCACTGTATTCATAGAATCATAGAATAGTTAGGGTTGGAAAGGACCTTAAGATCATCCAGTTCCAACCCCACTGCCACGGGCAGGGA
>JANHGB010056327.1:0-11419 GCA_026283785.1 Coracopsis vasa
TAAAATATACTGTCATATAATGTTGAAGTGTACTGGACTAGAGTAACTTACTTGCTCCTGTAACAACAGGAGCAGTGAAGGTCATCAGGTGCTGGGAGGTGGATGAGTGGAGTCTGGCCAGAGGCGTGGTGTTGAGGAAGAGCATCCCAATAGTTTTACAGCAGGAGCAATGACCTTTGCTTTGTTTCTGCAGGTAAAAAGGTTGCACTGAAGCCAGAAGGGACTTTTCTGGTTTACTATTGCTGGAGAAAAAAATGTAACTAGATTGAACTGTGCAAAGTTACTGAGTAACAGTAGAGTACAAACCAGAATGTGCGGTGTTTGTTAAATGAGAGAAGGTTGAAAGGGCAATGGAAAAAATTCTACCTGGCTAAACACCATTCAGTATTTTCCTTATGATTTAACTTTGTACCGTTTCAAACACCTCTTTTAAGGTCCAAGGCACAGCAATGGTTTAAGACAATGATCTCAACTGAGACCAAAGCAGGTGTCATTTTTTTGCTGTGGCTTTCAGGCAATGACCTTTTGCTCAATTGCACCACAAGTTTCATGTATGCTCTTTCATCTTTTACTTATTACAGATCACATTAAAAAGCCCCCTTTAGATTCAAAGTCTGACAAAGCATTGGCAATAGGGAAAACCTTAAGGTGGGTCTCTGTGAAAACAAGCCACTGTGCCTTGTACTTAGATGTTTCCTTCAAGTGATGCCCTCTCTCCTCAGCTTCCTGTATTCTCAGATGTAGTAAAAGGCTATTTTCAAGGATATTCTATCTTTATGTGTCGCTGTCAATTTAGATAACTTCCTATAAGATATAAAAAAGACAACTGGCAGAAATTTCAGAAACCCAACAGGCTCTAGCTTTGTGCTGGAAAAAGAATTCCCTGGTAAAGAGGTGATAATGTCATAGTCCTATAGTGCAAATTTCCCACTGGATTTTCATCCTAGCTAGCCTTCCTTTTTCTGCCCTGGATTCTGGTCCAGAGTTGTTACTTATTTATTTCACCCACTGGGCCCTTCTACAATGTCTGGGAACATCTGGCAGCACAGGAGATTACACCCCACTTCCTTTCCCTTCGCAATTGCAGATTAAAATTGCTCAGTGAAAACAGAAAATAGTGTCTTATAAACCTCATGTCCTCACTGGAAACACAGCATGCTAAAGTACTAAGCCTTGTCCGTGACCTCTGCAGTTACTGGTACAGAAGGGCATTAATGCACTGCAAGCTATTTTTGGGCATCCTGACTCAGAATGGTTTGTGCTTGAAGGCAGCAAGGGCTCTAAATTTTGTAGGAAGATCTTCTGAATCATGGCTACAAGTAAATCACGTATGCATATGCATTGTCAAGAGGAGTTAAGCGCAGGAGGGAGCACATCAGACATGACTGTGGACTACGGTAGTACTGGCAGTTAAAAGCCATACTGTAATTGGCCATGACAAAGATGCACTCCTGCAGCATCCCATGGTGGTCCTTATTAGTTGACATTTGCTCAGCCTGTTTCTGTGATGTTTACAATGTTGGGTCTTTGTGCCTGTTTGCTCTCTATAAGTGGAAGTGATGGTGGTAGGTGAGGAAGGTGAAAGTAGAAGCAGAAGGAAGGTGCAACACAAAATCTATTAAAGGTCCTGTACACAGACCAGACCAGCCCAGGGGCATCTGAACCAGGTTTGTGTGAATGCAACTCTGCAACTCTTTCTAATGGAAGTAGGGCTTTGGAAGAGAGCTCATGGCTGTTACCTGAACGGATGCTGAATATTCTGCTACTGGTTTCTTGCATGGTCAAACCTTTATTTTCCCGTCTAACCTCCAGATTCTTGTTCTATGACCATGGCATGGCGATGATGAAGGTTGCAATTTATCTTTTACTTAGAGCAATGTGGGTGTTTCTGGCACTTAGTGCAAGCTATTCCAGCCCTTTGAGAGGCATAAGGTCATTTTGTAGTTCTCCATTCCTGCTGTGTTGCATCAGGAAGGTCTACGCCCAGACAGAAGGTAAAAGCCCATACAACTTTTATTTCAGCATTTCACAAATAAATTACAAGTTTCTGTGCAACCACATCATAAATCGAAACGTTTATTTACACCTCAAAAACAGCAAGCAATTCAGCAACTAGGGCCCCAAAGGACAATTAATTTGAAAAATAGCTCAATTAAGTATCTTTAAAATCGAAGTATTTTCCTTCTGGGGAAAAAAAGAAAAAGAAAGAAAATCATAGTAAGAACGATCCCCGTGGTAGCTTAAGAGACAGAGTTTGTAATGGGAAAGTATGACATTGCGGAAGGGCTCTTTCTGAAAGAGCAGTAACAAGCTAGCTTGCACTGAATTTACTAGCACAGCCCACCACCTGTGCTCTCACAGGGATGTATGTATGCATGGGCATACACGTAGTCTGGCTGTAGGCTACATTCATTCTAACCCCAAGTCATCAAATTCAGTCACTTGCTGATGCAGAGGAGGAGTGTAATGTTCAAAGAGTGGACGAAACTTTCCAAACAGCTGTTCTACTGAAAGAACAATAATGCAGAATTCTGGCTATAGACTCTTCCCTTTCCACTACTGGTGACCTGCTGACACATAGAAAACTAAAAATGGGTCAGTAAGCAATGATATATATCTTCAAATTATATAATTGTGTCAGGAAGGGACAACTAAAGATAGCATAAATACAACATGAGAGTTGGGATAAGCCTGGGGTTTAGTGTATGGAGTTTTGCCTTTTTTCTTTTTTTGTTTGTTTTTTGTTTGTTTGTTTGATTTTTTTTTTTAAATCAGACTGATTTGGCATACATAACCCATGCTATTCCTTTCCTCATGTATTCATCCATAAATCATGGAATTAAACTGTTTATTCCAAGTCCTCATGTCGTATCTCCCTCTATCTGCATATATTTTATATATATGTGTATGTGTATATCTCTATATATTTACATATATACACACATAGCAATTGTGCAACTAGTAACTTTCCATTGAGTGTATGAGTGTATCTATTTCATTTGGACAGATACAAATCAGCTAGCATATCTTAGTGTGAGGCAAGAGAGCAGTGTAGTTAATGGGTTATGTGATTTACATAACAAAATAGTCAGCTCTATCTGCTTTAAATAGAATAATGACAATTACTAATGTACTTCACGTTAATTCTAAAGATTATAGATTACAGAGTTAATTCAGATAATTGGTATTTTAATTTTTTATCTTTTTGTTAGCATCGGATAGTGTACATCAGACAACAGAATTTCTAGAGGTGTGATAATGTGAAGATAGGATCAGAGTTTTGCCTTAGATTTGATGTTCTCAAGCTGATGTGGCTTTAATATTATCTTGTGGGATTTTTTTAATTAAACAAGACATTATTAAACCATTCAGAAAGAATTTTAGCCTTTAGACAAACAGTGATATAAAATTATGTGTACAAATTTCTGCTCTTTCAAGTGGCTGAGACTATTAGTAGCAATTTTGAAGAAAATTGACAGCTTTCTCATTATTTCAGACAGCAGGTCTTTGCAAGGGAAGGATCAGTGATGTAACAGTTGTTAATATATGTTTGTCTTTCTGTACTGTTGAAACATTTAAGCTGGGGCCTTACAAGCTAATTGTAAGCGAATAATTTAATAAATTAGTTTGTATTATAGTGATCCTTAACTTAAATGACTAAGTAAGAGACTAGGATGGATTTTATGACTACAGGCCACAGCCATTTCAAGCAAAGATTAAACCAATTTGTGCTTGTGCCTCAGAGACACGTTGAAGTGGTCAGTCAAGCAAGCAAGTCATCTGTGGGAGGCATCTAAGCTGTAGGTTTCTCTGTATGTCACGAAAGACAGACTTTTGATAATATATAAGCACTCAATAATTCTGTGACAAATATTGCTGCTTTAATGTTCACAACAAATCAGTGAAAGCAATTTGTGGGGAGGTTTAGATGAAAAATTTCATCTAAATATGATTAACTGAATTGCAAACAATTTTAGTAATGGAGTTGCCCTTTGATTTACACCAGTGTAAATGTGATGAGAACAGGGCTCAAAAAGTGTATGAGCTAATGTCCCACTCTTAATCTCCCTCAATACTCAGTAGGAAATTCAGGTCAATTCCTTTTGTTTTAATCTTCAGGCTGGAGGCTTTAATATAAGTGTAGAAGTAACAGGATAATTGTGAATGGAAGCTTTAATGTATGTGTCTTGATTCAGAGTTTCAGCCATGAGGCTGACCTCTCTATATGTCAAAAAGC
This sequence comes from Coracopsis vasa, assembly GCA_026283785.1. Classification (NCBI taxonomy): domain Eukaryota; kingdom Metazoa; phylum Chordata; class Aves; order Psittaciformes; family Psittacidae; genus Coracopsis; species Coracopsis vasa. The sequence continues at coordinate 4,238 of JANHGB010056327.1, forward strand.
TGCGGTGTTATCCAAGAAAGATCTCTTGTCATCGGGTAGAGTCTTCCCACTGTTAGTGTAGTTCCAGGCAGAAGGGATTTTTCTTGGTTCTTCATTTTAGATGCCTTTGTCATGATCCACCAAATGCTGTGTAAGCCTTGGTTTAAATGATAAAAGAGTAGCTTTATCTGGAACTTGATAGAAACGACACTAATGTCAGTGGGTGACTTCCCAGAGGTGGGTTTTGCAGGAAGAAAGAGTGAGGGAGAAAGCAAGCAGAAAAAGAGTATTTGGTGGGGAGAACATTATAATGTCTTTTATTCAAGATATAGGTTTCGTAGGTCAAAGCACAGAGTGCAGTTTATCTTTGGATGCCTTTGGATGCGTTCAGTAAATACCCACGTTGAAAATGCAATTACATTATACATTTGTTCATCTTTTTTCCTTTTGACAAATTTGCCTGAAAATACTATAATTTTTTTTAAAGACATGATTGTTGTTGATAAAATAGCAGCAGATTATTATCACAAGGCATGGGCAGAGAAAGAGAACTGGAAGCATGCCCATGTTAATGTTTGAGATCAGGCACCTCCCTGCTGACATGCCTGCAGCTGCCTAACAGCATACTCTTGAAGGCTCTGCTCAGCAGAACCTCCCACCAACCTGAGTACCACTTTGATAACTGAAACACCTAAAGCACGCTGCAAGAGAAACAAGGTCAGTGGGTGCTTGTGCATGGTCAGGTCTGCAGGAGTTAAGCTGGAAGAGAAAAACAGGCTCCTGTTTGAGGGCGGCTTGTATCTTAGCAAGAAATCTACGATGTTAGGAAAGTCCACCGCACAAAAGGAATCTATGACGTTAGGGAAATCCACAACAAAAACTAATTTTTCCTCTGTCACTTTACTCCTTCTGATTAAAACAAAAAAAACCAAAAAAAAACAAACCAAAAAAACAAAACAAAACAAATCCCCAAACAAACAAAAAACAAAACAAAAAAACAAAACCAGAAAATAAAACAAAAAAAGGACCTTTTTCATATTTGGTACAATACAGGAAGTTAGAGAAAAGCTACTATACAGCAAATTTTATCCACCAACACACATTTAATATCTAGTGTAGCATTATGCAAACTAAATGCATGTCTGGACTTCATAATACTTCTCAAAATCTTTCCTACTGAAACATATATGTGTTATGGAATATATGCTCATAATCTCACTGTAGTAAGGACAACAGACAGTATGACTTATAACTACGGTAAGAATGCTAACTAAAGAATGCAGCTGCAAAGTTCTATTGCATAAAGAAGCTTTCTTTTTTAAACTTTAAATAAGCAAGTTTAGTAAAATATTCTAAGACACTTACCTTACCCTAGTCACTGGAAAGCTCTAATAAAAGCCACAGTCTGTCACTAGCATATTTTTTGTGTTAATTTTAAAAAAATTTGGTGTGAGCTTTAATGGATCTTTCACGATTTAATAACAAGATGATCATCTTGATACAATTAGAAGGATTCTTTTTTTACCTTACATGCTCACAGAATAAGAAACGATTCATATTCATATCTAGCGAACACTTTCTCTCCATGTCCTCAAACAAGTGTGGTAAGTTTACACACACAAAGAAATTCTGTTGTTATTCTTAACTGGAAACTATGTGTATGTGTATGTATGTATATATATATTCAAAACTGTGAGTATGTGAGGGCATGTTTCCTGCCTCGCACTTAATCATGTAAGGACAACTGCATAGAGGCTGAGAGAAATACCAGTGCTTCTGAGCAATCCTTTGCTTTTGCTGTTCTAATCACCTTCTCATGTGCAGACATCCACCTGAGGCATGTCTGCAGAGCTGATGAAAGACTTACATTTTGTAGCCTGCCCTGGCAAATACAAGAGCGTAAAGAAAGCTGACTATATCCCCTTTAAAAATCAGGCCCAGCACTCCCACCACTGTGAATCATGACTGTGCAATCCTGCTTTCCCAGAGCAGACCTTCGCTTCGCGCTCACACTGACATGGGGAGCGCAAAGCAGTGCTCCTGCCCAACTGTAAATTCCTTCTGAGACATAAGGAAAGCAGTTCAGATCAGAAACAAGCCCGAGGGGGCTTGTATTTCTTGCTTTCTGACCCTGAGGTACAAGTGACACTACAGAGCCTTGGGCCTGATGTGACTGTGTCAGCAAAGTGGCTGTTGAAGCCTTGTGAATAAAATGGGCTCTTTCCTTCCTGCCACACTAGAAACAGCAAACATGGTAGGTTTAGCTACGATAGAACAGTTACAATTCATCTGTAGCTGTATTATCCCTCATTCACTCCAGATGAATATTTTACAAAAGCTAAACCTGTGGTATAACTCTTCTCTCTATATAAATATATATGTATATACATACACTCATACATATACAAATACTAACCCACAGACAAAATATTTTCTGAACAGTTCAATAGCAACAAGTCAACAGATAGATAGAGAAAAAATTAAGCCACTGTGTTTTCTGTTTCCCCAAACTCCTGTTTAGGTATCCTATTCTTATAACATTCAGAGAAAATTCCCATCAGCCTTGTATCTTGCAAGATGGAAACGTTAACAAATGGCAGGTAAGGTAAAGGCTGTCAAACATCAATGTACAGTTGGACAGAGTAAGTGAGGCTGCAAATTAAACTGAATTTGGAGCAACTGAAGCCTAGTAGTGAAGAAAGTAAGTGAAAACTGCAATCTTCAGATCTGATCCTTTCTTTTTTCTTGTTGTCATGGCAACTCGGTAGACAGCTTCAAATGGCAGGAGTTCTTACAGACCTATGCAATGGGAAATGCATGTGAGTATTACTACACAGATCACAATATCTTTAACTTTTTGGGGTTATCCCCACATGTCAAAACACTGATTGGGTGCATATGCATTCACCAGTAATCAAATATATGTTACTCAGATATGTGTGAAGATGGAAATCTCCAAAAGTAACCCCCCAAATGTTGCTTAGAGCAGTCAGAGTCCTTTGTAGTGCAATTCAGGAAGATGTAGTGCATAAATCTCAAGCCAGGACCTGATTCTCCCCATTTGACACCTTGATCAGTTATGCTAGTGCGAGAGTGCAAGTAAAATGCCAGAGAATTAGTCCCTTGTGAGCACACACTGACGAGCAGAAAGCAAATAAACAATATCTTAAAAAATAACACATTTATAGTGCCTTATATTTTGTGCATATACCAGGGAATAAAATAGCTGGCATACCATATTAATGTTGCTACAGGAATACAAATCTTACGTAGACTGTCTACCTTTTTTTCTTTTTCAATAACGTGAAGGTAGCACAACTTGAATGATTTTAGCTATTTTAGATGGGCACTCTGATAACACAAAGGTAGTAAAGAAAATCAGAAAAACAGAGATGAGGAGCAAATGTAACATTAGCTGTAGCTAATGGGTCACTTTCCTCCAATTTTGCTTAGGCACTAGTAAATTGCAAATATTTGTCTTTGCCGTAAAAACATATAAGAATAGAAAGAATAATATTGACAAATACATAGCTAAATTTGATCTAGATCCTCTCAAACAAATACAACTTCTGACCTTACAGTGCTGGTTTACTGGTCATACTGATTTTGGCTGGGATGAAGTTAATTGTCTTCATAATAACTGGTATGGGGCTGCGTTTTGGGTTTATACTGGAAACTGTGTTGATAACACATGGATGTTTTAGTTACTACTGAGCAGTGCTTACCCAGAGTTAAGGTCTTTTCTGCTCCTCACCCTGCCAGCAAGCCGGCTGAGGGTGCACACAAAGTTGGGAGGGCCCAGCTGACCCAACGGATATTCCATACCCTATGGCATCATGCTTAGCATAGAAAGCTGGGGGAAAGGGGGAGGAAAAGGGAGGAAATCTGGAGTGATGGTTTTTGTCTTCCCAGGTAACCACTAAGTGTGATGGAGCCCTGCTCTCCTGAAAATGGCTGAACACCGGCCTGCCCACAGGAAGTGGTGAATGAATTCTTTATTTTGCTTTGTTTGTTTGTGCAGCTTCTGCTGTGTCTGTTTAACTTTCTTTATCTCAACCCATGAGTTTTCTCACTTTTCCCCTTCTGATTCTCTTCCCTAATTCATCAAGGGGGAATGAGCAGCACTGTGGTACTCAGCTGCCTACTGGGTATAAACCACTAAAATGCACTAAAGGCTTCATACTCTCCACCCAGAGAGGAGACAACTCCAGTGTCAAAGTACAAAACGCAAGTCAAACATGCACATCAAAACTCACAAACACTCGTGAAATGTTGTCTAGTATATATTGCACCTGTACATTTAAATGATGCAATATCAATAGTTTTGTCACAGCCGCAGACACATGCAGCATGAACAGCTGGTCATTATAGTCTTTACTAGAGGCTAAATAACAGTCATTATTAGATGCTGATTTGTGCTCTTGTTTTTAATTATATGCTTTTCTTTGGGGGCAAATCAAGTTTAATATAATTATCAATAAGACTATTTCACTTTATTTGCTTCTTTCTTGTTATTATCTTGGTATTGAATTGACTTCAGTATTAAATTCTGCCAGCTGAAGGCCTGTCCAAATGGGCTGTACAGCCAGGCAGGCACCTGGATAGCAAGGAACAGCCTGTCCTTTCCTCTGCAGCGCGACCTCAGTTTTGTTAAACAAAGGTAAGTAAAGTAAATTAAGCAAGTGTAAGAATCCACAGAGGGAGTGATGGATGGGGCTCACTGAAGTGAGACGTATCACTGAGACTTCCAAATAAGATAAATCTGGAGCTGCTTGGCTCATGGATTTTTAGCATACTGTTTAAACAAAAGGTCTGGCCACAAAATTAGGACCCAGACTTACATACAGGAGATTCATGATCATGACTTGTCAAAGTTTAGATATATTTGGATTAGGGATTCCAGCTAGGACTAAATTCTGACAAACAACTTTATCTCCTGGGGTAGTGAAGAGTAAGAGTTCAGGACCCTGACCTCACAAACCATCTAAAAAATAACATTTCTGGATCGCAATGGAGCTTAGTGTCATTAGAGAGCATTTGTTTACTCCTGACTCAAAGGAAGTAACATCAGCCTTTGGATTGGCAAAGCTACTCTGAATCTTTAGGAGATCCCTGGAGGTCTTCCTGCTAAGGACAGGCACTTGTAAATGATGAATGAACAGCAGCTGTAACACTGAATTTTGTACAAACCATGGGCTGAAACTTCACCAGAGGAATCTGTCAGCACAAAATTAGTAAGTATCACATGGATTCAAGAAGCTAGTGACTGCTTCACCAACAGCTTGTAAATACAGAACAATATATGTTGATTTATGTGCAGATCTGAAGAAAAGCTTGTATATTTTACATCATATTGACAGATATAACGGATGTTACTACCTCATCATGCACCTTGCTTTTTCTGAGTAAACTACATATTAAAACTAGTTAGTTCAGGTTTAATTACGAAAATGATTTGTCCTATGCTAGTTTTCTATCTATTAAAGACAAGTTTCTCTCTCTCATAATACAAGCATGTTTTTGATTCTCCTTGTTACCCCACCTGCCTCTTTAAGCACCATCCCATTTCTTCTCTCTTTCATCTCAAAGCTCTACAGTCCCTGCCAATTCTTTTTTCTACTGAAATTACTTCTCAACTTCATCCTTTCTATCCTATCCTCTGCCTTTGACCCATTTAATCATGTCTGGAAATCTGATGTTCCCTTGGTTCCTATCACTATCTCCTTTACTGTGATTTCTCTAATCACTTTTCCAGCATGTCTTTAAGTCTTATTCCCTCCACCCCAGTTTTTTGGGGACACCCTTTTAGCTCTCCACTTTAATTTTTTCCCCTTATTTGTGACACCATTCATGCACATTCATCAATCACTTCAGTGCTGATAGACCACAGATCTTACTTTCTTTACCTGGTTTTCCATTCAGACCAGAAGTGTTGAGCTCTAACTCTGATACCTTTTAGATGCTTAGCTGACAGCTCTGCACAGCTAAAACTGAGCTCTTAAATCTTTCCCCTAAAGCACTCCCTTCCAGTCTTCCTTCGATTGCTCAGGACAACAGTATCATCCCGCCTCTCATTCAAGCCTAAAACCAGAAACAAACTGGAAATATTTTTTTGGCACAGAATCTGTTTTCTAGGTCTGTATATTTTGGTTATGTCTTGATCTAGAGGATTCTTTTTTCACACATTGTCCCAAAGGGCTTTTTCTAGCCATTCAAACAGCTAAATCTTCTATTCAGGCTCCCCTCAGTTAGCAGTTTTGCAACACCTTTTCATGGCCCTTGACAAATTCTAGCTACCATGTGCTCATATCTTATCAGTCCTTTGCTGTACAGAGCATTTTCCCACTCTGCCACTTTGACAAAACTTCTGTTACTGCGATTCCTTCGTGACATCTTGTCTACTTTACATATTTTCCTGGATTATCCCTGTTTTACCTGTTTTTCCTCTCATTCACAGCCCATGATGGCAGATTTCATTGACAAGTTTGGGGTTTTCCTCAAGCTTTCCCACAAAATAGGAGCTCCATAAAATGCTGTCTCCTTAACATCTGCTTTGCTGACACATCTACAAAAATCTTGGCATGGTTAAAGGGTGCCAGGAATATTGTGAATTCAGCTCAGCCCTTTCACCAGCCTCAACTTAAGTTATGTTCAAAGAATTATCTTATTCCAGACATTGTTTGGAAGAACAGGATATATGCCTCTGCTCATTAATGATGACTCGACCCTTTTATAAAAGTGGATTGTTGAAAGAGTGACTCTTGGCTTTTAAAATCAGATTCAACATTCAAAATTATGGGCTATAAAATTCAGTAATAATAATCTTTAGTAGTTCCAGTAAGAGTGCTTGAGATAAAATCCATGATCGTTCTTTCCATTGCACACAAAATTGCTTATGTCCACTACAGATGTTAGTCTACAGTTAGTTTCTGTGGTTAATAACGGAATCTATCAGCTACAAATATACTTTCTAAAAATATTCTGTTACAATGATATCATGTGTTTGTTACTGGACAAACATTCTGGGCAGTAACTCCCTTAACACCAAATCTATAAAAAGCAACAAAAAACAAAGTATTGTGCAGAAAACTCAATGATGAATCTAAACAAATCTGCTGAAATTAACAGAACTGCTCTGTTGTAAATTCTTTGGAGATCTCCATACTTAAAACCTCTTTGTTATCCCAACTGGATTTCCAGAAA
>JANHGB010056330.1:0-31322 GCA_026283785.1 Coracopsis vasa
CAATCCAGTTTGAGTATATTAAGCAAAAAGCTGTTCCATTATAGGAAATTAAATGCTGGAGCAGCCTTTCTCGCTGGAAGAATTGTGAAATCCCATTCACTGGAGGTCTTTTAAAGCAGCTAAAACAAATATCTGTCAGGCATGTCTGGCATAATTTGTCCTTTCTCAGAGCAAGAGAGAGACAAGGCAACTTCCCTTCCCCCCAGGTCTCTTTCAGCCCTGTGTATCTACAATTCCAAAATGGTCTGTTATTAATTTAAGAAGAAGTGTGTTTATAATGTAAGTCTGCTATTTCCATAGACCAACAGCAGTGGCAAGCTCTCAAGGTCTGCTGTACCAGCGAGAGGTCTGTAATGATGTCACGCCCATAGAGCTGACACCCTGCTGACAAGCGTGCATGCAAAAATTATTGTAGCAGCAGACAAGTGTTCTCTCCAGCCTGCTCATGCACTTTCAATTTACAATCAGTTGAATTCTTACTCTTAGCAATAGATATTCTGAATTCACTAGCAGGTTCTAATATTATTTGCCAAGTACAACAGTTGCGGTTCAGTGTTCTTCTGACTATGACAAAGAAAACACCTATGAAGAGGTTTTCAGTGAGTATTTTATGCAGTTTAGCCTCTGGCACTTAAAGGATAGAAAAGCCTTAATGAGAAACCTGTTTTGCTTTTGGTATGTTGTGCCTTCCAGGTACGTATTTCAGAGCTTTGTGATGGAATTCTGGCAAGTTATTTAGCTTTCATAGTGACCACAGCACAACTCTGCTATCTTATTTATTCAGTTGTGCAAGTAAATATTTTATGCTGGCAATTACTATTATTTAAGTTCTTTGGAAAACCTACAACATTTATTCCAAGGAATGACAAAGTTTGGGGCTACGTGCTTTTTCAAGCTCCAGTATTGCTTAGAGTCACTTATTCTGATTTCTTACACCCCCATATTTTAAACCATAGGGAACTATGCATTAATCAAGCTAGTGCAGTCAAGTAATGAATACTAGAATAACTATATGTATCTGCGATTAATATGGTACTCTTTATATGATCATATCGAATTATCTGGAAGCTGATGTTTTTCTCTTTATCTGTTTCAGTAGTCTCCAAGATTTTTTGATTTGTAGACCCCTGGCAAGCTCCCACTGAAATTCAGCATCCTGAAATAAGTTTCTAAATCCTAATGTGGACCTCTTAGTTCCCAGCTGTCAAGGGGTCCTTGTCTACTTCCTTATCCACTGATTTTAACCAGCTGGCCCCCTTTCACATCTCTGATGGAAAGGCATGGAAAAGAATCAGTTTTTACAGGAACTGCACAGCTTTCCCAGGCTAGCAACACTAATGTTTTGCTCTTGTAGCACAGTTATCCACAGTACAGATAGAGGAAGAGCAGCACATGATTTCCACAATCTATCTTAAAAGCTGAGTACAGATAGAGTTAAAGAAAAAACTCTCTAAAAGAAGATGAATTCTCTTCTTTCTGCAGTAAGAAGGCTCACAGTCGTCCCCACTTAACTTTGCTTCCTGGCTGAGACAGTTTCTGACACACATCTTCACTTTGCAGAGCTGGTGCTGATTTTGTGGCTGTGTAACATTAATTACTCTAGGTTCTGGGGAGCTTGCACATACTAATGGAAGAGAAACAGACCACATAGAAACCCATGTTTGGATTAGGATGTCCTGTGCTGACAATGCCTGCAGAGTGGCAGAATGATAGCATACACGCCTGCTATGTTCGTACATTTGACCAAGTATCTGTTTATGGCTGCTGTTAGAGAAGCTGTTGGGCTAGGAAGACCTTTGATCCAAGCAAACATTGCCTTTTTTGTGTGTTTAGCAGTTGTATCACAAAAGTCATACCAAGTGCACATGCCATACAAAATCAGAGGAATTTTCAGACTTTTCTTTAGCAAAGTAGGAGCAACCTCTGCAAAAGATTGTAGGCCCCAAATCTCAAAAAAAAGCCCTTTGGATTCTTTGAAGCACCCATCTTGAATGGCTGAATAATGTCTAGATGCTTTCCATAGCAGATGAACTCTCAGAGCAGGATCTTCCTTTGGGTGTTTTGAGTAACCTGTGGAGATGCTTTTTGCTTTTCACTAACTAGAGGGAGACTATGGGACCTAATTGGGGCTGAATGACATGTACGAATGTCCCTCTCAGGGCCACATTTGGCTTCCAGACTTGCTTGCAACACACTAGGGCCGAAGAGCCCTGGCTTGTGTGCAGGGAAGTAATGCAAAGTTAATGCTCAGGTCCATGGATCAAGGCAGTCAGAAAACTCCTTTCTGCTTTTTATTTTGTGATCTTTTCTTTTCATAGAACCTTCTCTTCACCCTCCCCTGCACAGAACTGACCCCAGGACTCAATCTTGTACCACTGAAATCAACCATAGGACTTTCATCAACTTCAGGGAACATCATGCCCCATGTTCATTCAAGTCTATGGCAGCTTGAATATCCATCCTGCCCTGAGAGATAATGTACCGTTTCCATCCAATTTCCTTCTCCAGCTGCAGAGGTGCTTTCAAGTTGCTACACTCAGATCCATTCCATTTCATCTCTGTTTTCTTGCCATTTTTGAGTTCCTTTCCTAGAATATCACTCCAGCACAGTTACAGTGGCTTTTGCAATGCTAATTCCATCATTGCCACCCAGCAAAGGAGCATTGTAACTTTAAGTGCTAGAGGTCAGAGTGTGTCGACTCAGTTTTTGTGTAAAGTACATCCAGAGATCTTCTTTACTGTCATGATTCACTTCATGTCAATCCAATGCAATTAAAATCTGCCTCCCGATGATGGGTTCACGGTGCCCAGTAATTATCTGGCTGCAGAAAGCCTTGAAACTTCATATTGTAAGGGAAAAGTCTGTGCCACCTAGCAAAATGATCAAGTCAACTGCTCAAAAATGCATTTTTGATCCCTTGTAGTTCCCTTTAGTTTGCGGTTTCATTGCATAAAGTGTGGAGAATGATCTTGCTGAATCCCTAAGGTTCCATGTTGTTCTCAGACAACTGTTAACTAATTAATTCTGCCGCCATAATAAGAAAATGAAATTATCTGTGGCCACAAAAGTCTTTCAAAGAGCTATATGGATTTTCTGCAAACATTCAGAAGAGATTCCTCAGAAAAGTTCATTGCAGTCTAAATCTCTCAACCTAAATTCACTGAAGCAAGCACTGGCTCAGACTGACCCTTTTCTTACTAGAAATGGTGAGAATCACAACTTATGTTGCTCTGTCAGGTCAGTCCTGAGAACCAACCATGCTTAGTTCAAACATCAGCCACTCAGGGCAGCTCCAGGCATGATGCTTGGGACATCTTCTGTGATAACTTGTACCCCAGAAGCCTCTGTAGTAGTCTTGGTCCCAAGACTTGGTTTTCAATCTTAAGCTTTATGGCACCATGATGTAATGTCATTCCTCCCTGGGAGAATAACCTCACCTTCAAGACACTAAAATGGATGGGCAGCCCAGAACCAGAGCTTGCATTTCATTCATGGCAAGAGCCTAAATATGTTAGCATGTGAAGTCAATCACACAGGCCATAGGCAAGCAAAAGACTCTGTAATCTGTCCCAAAAGAACAACACTTGCATGGCGATTAAAGTACCCAAAATACTGAAGAGACAGGACTATGTTTTTTTGGGGGGTGGTGGACGATATGTGCTGTTGGGCACTGGAAGGGGAAAATCAAGTTAGGGTTCAGACAGCTGGGGTTTGCTTGCCTCATCTATTCAGTCTCAGGGAACACTGTCCTGAGAATACCTGTGCTTGTGGCTGTACAAAACCCCCAGTAGAGGAGTTCTTCTGTACAGGCACCGGAGAAGACAATGCCAGATCTCTCACCAGGATACCCAAAGGAAAATTTGTGCCTCACTGGCAAGTTGTTTTCAGGAAAAGGTCCCGGTGAAGGGAGCCCTGCAAACACCAGCCTGGGGAAGGCAGGCACAAGTGGGAGGCAGCACGAAGAGGGTAGTGCAAACAGCCTCAACGAGACAATGAGCTGGCTCAAGAGTAGGGCAGCTTGATGTGGGTCTTGGCTATTTTCCCTTTAGCCTGGCACTGTAGCATGCAGGAATGAAAGGTCAAGCTTTTGGCAGTAATGGAGATGGAAAGCTTGAGGCATCACGGGTGCTGGGCTCTGAAAGGAAAATGTTGTCTGTCCTACTGACAACAGATCCTATTTGAAATATGTGCATTCATGAATTCTGAGTGTTATCTTTGTGCTATATAGTGCCAAAAAGGCAATGTAGTACCTTCTCCACCTGGCTTCTGCTGTCTGATGGCAGAGGACCTTGGTTAGTACTTTAGGAGGTCTGGTCCTGGGGAGTAGCTGTGTACAGTGCCCTTCCGTGCAGATAGCCTCGTGGGGGATCCTTCCAGAGAGTGAAGGACCTACCATCTGGGAGGGCTGCCTGTGTGACGGTGCAGTCAGGCCAATACAAGACGTGACTGAGCACCCTGCATGGACTGTGTAGCTTTACAAGGAGCAACCACACACGGTTGCCAGGGTGTGATGTGACAGTGTGAACATGCAGGAAATCTGATCCTGTGGATAGGGCTGGAGAGCAGCCTGGATACTGTATGAACCAAAGAGTCCAGGGAATTAGACCACCCTCCTTGCTCAAGTGTTCGAGCCATGTGCAGCCTGAGGCACCCATGATTACCAAAATGTGGGAGTGAAGAGGAAATACCCTGTGAGAGGAGATAGCTATGAGTGGTGACATGAGGGGAAAAGTGTTGGCACAACACCAGCCTCCTTCTGTATCTGGTCCTAGTCTTGTCAGCAGGACTTATTAGCTTGGGCACAGCGCCACACTAATGCTGCTTTTGGACCCATGCAAGATTATATCTGGCCATTCCAGAGTGTTAGCAGAGGGAGTATGGTTCAGTTTGCTCTTTCCTGCATAGACGTGCCCTAAGGGGGTTGGAATAGAGTTGCTCCTCATGGTGGAATTTGCTCAGGAGACTGTTAAGTTTTAATCACAGAAATCTACCAAATTATGTTGACTAATAAGTGGTATGGCTCACTTCTGACTGAAATTTAGTAGGGTTAGTCTTTTTTTAGCAAGTCCAAGGACACTTCAATTATTTTCAATCAAGCAAAAAGTTCATTAATTTGCCAAGAATCACACATGTATGTGATTTACAGTGTGGCAGATTAAGCTTGAATATCAAATGCTCTAGTCACATACTGAATGCAGCACTGAACCTTGCGAGGGATTGACATAAAACAGTACTGAGGTCAAGTAGCTATACAATACAGCTCCCAAAGAACAATGCAGAACACCAAGAATTCTGCTATTTATTTATTATATTCAGTCATCTGTTCTTTAATATCTCTAAAAATTTTATCAATCTGCTAGCAATTCTCCAAAGAATAAAGACACATTTGTCTTAAGGCAGTCTAAGGCATATGGTCCCATTGGGAGGGAAAGGGATTAATTTAGAATGCCAAAACCAAGTGTTTCAAATTATGGTTTGAAAGACAAAATCACAGCAGGGAAATGTAAGGGGGCAAATGTGTACAATAGGTCAATTAAACAAGAAGTTCACAATTAAAGAAGTAGAGGTAGTACCAATGTATCATAGTCATGCTTGACATCTGCCTATCTGGGGTGACTGACTGCCTCTAAAGCCAGAATTTCATCATTCTATATGTATAGGTGCAAATAACTCTGTGTGCTAGTGCCAGCAAACTTGCTAACCCTTTGGGACTGTCCAGTCATGCAATGGATCCAGCAGGAGCTCAAGAAATGTTTTTCAATTTTAGATGTTGTGTTAGGACATCACAAGTAAGTGCTCCAAATCCAGGAACTGCAAGCATTGTAAGTACTCCAAAGGGTACTGGAGATGGCTAAAGTACAAGACTTATGGTCCAGATGAAACTGGATGAAATATGTCGAATTTAGTAAGTAGTCCTTTCGTAAGTGAAATGCTCTAGCAAATGCACTACAGTCAGCTTTCTGTTCTCTTCTATTACATACCATGTCCTGGAATCCTTCCTTACCATCTTCACAATGAGTACCTTGATAACTAGACTCACTGACTTGCATTTTCTGTATGAATGTACTTTGTCCAGAGGGAAACAGTTTCACCAGAGGAAGGAACAATGTCCTTCTGCAATGGCAGTGCTCGGGTATTTTGCTGGAAAGCAAAAGATTTTTCTTACCACTTTGGCTGGTGAAGGAATCAAATCAGTGTCTCTTCTGCAAGAAGGTAAACTCATTGGGAAAAAAACATAATAAACAGGAGCCACCATCAGTGAGGCCCACCATGGAGCCCAGCTGCTTACAGTTCTCTGAGACTGTTCATCAGGTGAGGTAGAGAGAGGATTAAACATGTGGGTTTCAAAGGGCATAGAAGTGAGGTAGGTGTCAAGTTATGCAGCATTATCATCTGAATTGAGCAGCCTTAGGGACACAAGGACTTTGGTGTCAAAACCATAATCTCATTCTCCTGAAGATGTCTGGAACACTCGGTCATCGTTACTGTGGTGGTCCTGAGAGTCACACCTTTCAACAGAGCAACACAAGGTGACAGGCAGGCCTGGCTTGCTGTCTTCTTTTCCAGCTATTTTACCTATTGCACAGCAGTCCCATATTGTTTTCCAAGTGATTTGGTGTTTTATCGCAAATCCAGTGCAAATCAAGTAAATCATTGCCCCAGGAAGTATGTGTGGATTGCAGAGCTCCAAGGCAGCACAGGGAACAATGGAAAGATTTGGAAACCGGCTTTTGGAAAGAGCTCACTGCAAGAACGAAACTGTTACTTAGCGCAGCAAATAAACCAATAAAATGAACAAGGATACAGTTAACATGCCAAGGCCAAGAAGAAGAAAAGATGCTAAGAACAGAAAACTTAAACAGACGTCACAAGAATCAATAAAATGGGCCAGAGAGATGTGTCTTTCTGCATTAAGTGATGCAGACAGTATGAAACAGATGCTATTTCAATGTCACCAGCAACTTGACAAGCTGGATAAATAATTGTTGCCAAGAAAAATAAAAGCATGTGCTGTCAGTGTGGGTGGTTGCCATGATTGCCATGGCCTCTGGTTCAAATGCAGTTACAGAGATGATGAAAAAGAAAATAAATATGGAAGTGGCTGAGGAAAAACTATTAGCTTCCGACAGCTGGGCCTTCGGCATACCATAAATTGTAGCTGCCTTTTTCATCATTAGTTTGGTTGGCAACCTGGGAAATAATAAAAGGTGGAGAATTATGGGTACAGCCATTTCCTGAGTCCTTCCCATAAAAGTGGGGATACTGTTGGTATGGAAGAATTGTTATGAGGAAACTGCAATAGATGTTTCAGCTGCAAAACAGCTAGACACCAAATTCCTGAAAGTGTCAATAGCTTCAGAGCCTCCACTCATCAACCACTGACCACTGGGGTACTGAGATGTCATTAGGAAGTTCTTTTGGGGACCTCAAAGTCTTCTTCAAGGCATTTCTACACTTGGAGCTAGCAGTGCAATGTGATGAGGGGCTCAGATCATGAATAAGCCCACTGAGGATCCATGGAGGCAGCACTCCAATGCCTTGGGGACCTGGATATCAGCCGTTTCTATAAAACATGACAGGAGAAAGAACAGTAATTCTTTCAATTCATTGGGGAGCCCTTGCTCAGGTCATTTGGTCTAATGTTGGTTCCTTTCCGATCTTTGTCTGAGGCAAACAGTCCCATATATACAACCTCTTGGGTGAAAATAGGGTCATTTTCTGTGCAGAATCATAGACAGGATCATCTGAATATCAGTGTTTATTCTCTACACACATCTTCTAAATCCTGTAAGAGCTGACAACCAGAGTCAAATTTATATTCATATCAATCCCACTTAAATCTTACTTTAGGAAGGTGAGAGACAGGAAAGACGTGTGTTGAGTCAGTCACTTGCACAGCTTGTCTGTATCTCAAGGACAGACAATGTGTTTTCATACCTTCTCTATCTTCATTTTCAATTCCTTAAGCATTTCAGCCATTGAAAACCTTCATCTCAGTCCCTGAGCAATTTCGCTTATATAAATACAGAAGTGAATGTCAGTATCGTTTGCTACAGTCTCAAGTAATCGGTAGGGTAAATTGTCAATAGCAAAGCAGTGAGTGATCATCAAACAAATGGCAACTTTGTTCTTTACTCGTGACACTTTGTGTAAGAAATGAAGTCTGGCTGCAATTACTTGGGATGATGATTTGTGGTGTGTACTGAATGATGGGTGAAGGAAGAGAGTATAAACTTCAGACTACTGGCATGAATCATCCAGTTAAAATACACGGGTTGCCTACAACCTTATAAAAATAGCATCATAATAAGCATCAACAATGCTGACATAGCTAGAGCAGTGGTAGAAAAACTGAAACTCTCTGCTTTAGGATTTGGTATAAGGCAAAATTTCAAGCTGTTTGTTGATTCTTATCTGAGACTGGAATCCACTGAAGTGGGGTTTGCATATCTGGACTAGAAAGAAGCCCAACCACAAGCCATACATCCAAACTGTCAGTGTGGCTTTGTCCTGCACAGGAAAAATCTGCTGCTCTGGCTGGGCACAAGTATGAGCCCTGGGTTGTGTCTGGGGTCTCTGAAGCAGCTGGCAAGTGGTTTTCTGGTGCCACCCTGATGTAGGAGGTGTGATTTTCAAATCTTCCAATGGAATTACCAGTTTTAGGCTTGCCTGATATTCCTTAACATTTACACCCTTAGTCATTTTTCTTTTTGAGAGCTGAAACCTCTTATGTGGAATGCTTTTAAATGCCAGCATCCAACATTCAAGTTCTAGGTTTAGCTTCACCCCCATCCCCACATGGATATGATGACCTTGCTCCATCCTTGATGTAGATGAAATCTCATACCCAGGGTTGGCTTGGATAGCAGGTTTTGGTTTGCTCTCTGGTTTTGTTCCTAGACCAAGCAGAAATGTTAAGTGTTTTGTTTCAGAACTTTTCTCTATCAGTAGAATAAAGCCAAAACTCCAACAGTAGCACCTATTGTTCTTTTTGATGATATAAAATGAGTAATTAGTACTCTTTCCATGAACGGAGCAGGCAAAGAGACATATTTAGGAGTCAACTGGGAATGAGGAGGATCTCAGAAGATTTAGGAGAGGACAATTGATCCCTGTCTACTGCTCCTCAGAAGCCACCGTTTCACACAATGCGATATGGTTAATGCCTCTGATTCTTGAAAGCCTGCCCAGTTTCTTTGTGTGATCCTATCACTAACATTGATAAATAGGTCTGCCTGAAGCAATAAGGCCACAACATGTTTGCTTCTTTGAGCTAGAGTAATTCTGCTGCCAAACCAGAGCTCCCAGCCTTTCAAGGTTCAGCTAGCAGTTACATGTATATTGACATTTCTTTTTACCTCAGGCCAGATGAGGGAGAAGTGGTTTCTTACTTTGTAAAGCACTTTTGCTCCCACTGTGTGACAGCTTTTGATACTGCATTTGGGAAGGAGAGTGAAGGTGGTTTCCACAGAGATAGAGAGATCTTCAGACTTTTCGGTTCCTAAAGAGGAAAGCCACACTTAATTCAAATAAACAGGACCAGAAACACTTTAAAACTTGCCTTTCCAGAAACCTACAGTGCCTTTCCTTTGAGAGCTGCTTTCTGAACTTAATAAAGGTCTTCCCCAGCCATTTTGCAAATTCCCCATGCAGGAGAACAGCTCTCCTTAGTGCATTGCTTTGGTATACGTTACTTTTCCGTATCAGATCATCCAAGAATTTTTGAAAAGGGCTTATGAAAAAAGTAATATGTGTGTCATGGACACGGAAAGAAACTGCAGTCCATTTCATCATCTGCTGTTCAGAGGATTTAGTTGTAATTCTGCAGACAAAGGTTTATGTGTTATGAAACTTTACACTTTTGCTGCATTTCTCAATGGGCTCAATTCTATTTTATGCAACTTTTATTATGTGGAAAGAAATCTAGGTCAGGCTTCTTTCTCAGAAGAGTAAATTCTCCTTAAGAGCCTGAATCTGATGTCTGCCTAAACGAGCATTTTTATCTTACAGTATAAAATAGATACCTATATGCTGATGAATTCTGGTCTTGGTGACAATGTGCATGATATGCTGTATTCCCTATTCTTCAGCACAACCAATTTCAGGTAGATTTATGTACTAAAGGTCCAACACTCACCCTGCTTACTCCCAGTAAGGTAAATATCTTTTTAAAGAAAGGCTGATGCAGAGTGGACAGTGTGGTATCTCTTCACCTTTCCTTATGTCACCAGAACATTGGGAATCTTATTTTTCTTTTCGTGTGTTTTTACTAAAACATTTAGGAATTAGGAATTTCAGCATTAGGAATTTCAAGCAGAGGCTGAGAGAGCAACTGTGACTATCAGAAGAACTATGTGCTCTCTTCATATAGGCTTATTTACTACTCGTATATTAAAGGTGTTATGTCTGAAGTCATTTTGATCTCCTGAGTTTAATGCCAAGGCAGAGACAAGCAGAGTGGAGTTCATAGTGTGGTTCATTCTAGTCTGTCAGAAAGAGGCTGTGCTAATTCATTTTATTTGAATCCCCTAATTAAAACATAAAAGCACTTGGAGGTGGAATAGACCTACCAGGTCTTGCTTCTGATCTTTGCCTGTGGACCAACACAGGGTATTTCTCATACACCTCTTGAGTCTTGTCCTCTCAGATTTTAAATATAGCTTGATTGGCAGCTAAGTGTTGTCACTTGTCATATTTTGGAGAGTTGTTAGGGGCAACGGCAACTACACGGGGGAACTGCATTTTAGAAACCTGATGGAAATGCTTGTATTTTGGGCTGCAGTAGACTCTCTCCCCTAAAGGAAGTAAGGGTTGGCAGTGTTGAAGAACAGTTGTAAAGCTGGAATAAGCTGGAATAAGGTGTTGGAAGATCCAGACTTGTTCTTATAAAACCTGTCAGTTCAAGAGATTGATGTTCTCTTTCAAAACAAGCTCTAAAAAGGTGTGAGTAGTGTCTCTCTTTTATAGCATGCCCATGTGCTTTGAAGAGGAAATCTAAGAACCACAGAATATAGTTAACGACTTATATACACTCTGACACCATGGTATAGTTTAGCTTTATACAGTCCATCCCTTTTCTTAAAGGGAAGAACTCAAAACCAAGTCAATCAATCTAAAAGAGCAGACTTTGTACATGGTACTTTAAGAGCTAAATAGTGCAATATTTTTTCTCAGTAAAGACACTTTCATGGACATGAATGTCACATTCTTAAATCTTTAGATGATTTATTTTGAAGTGGTTTATTTTTTGAAATGTGACCACACAATTACACATCTATTTACAGTGCATTGCCTTCTCAGATCTAAAGGCACAAGCAGGACCACATAGCAGTGACTCTGCAAGGAACCCAGACCCAGGGCTATGCATGGGCATTTTACAAAATGAGGCCTTGTATTCTCTTGCATATTGTGAGCTATGGGGCTAAATAGCTCATGCATTTTATAGCAAGTCCATGTGCCTCCCTCTGTAACCTCATGCCTGTCTGACAGACTCTTACTGGTTCTAACACATACAGATTTTGTGACAGCAAAACTCAGTGCAGCAGCCAGGTTTTACTTCCTGATGAGTGCTGTGTTTCTCATCTGCTAATCAATCAGAAAACACCTCCTGGGGTGCATGAGATGGGAGGAAGGATGTGGCTGGCTTTTCCTCAGAGCGTCAAGACCTCACTAAAGCATGCCTGGACATGGGAAGAAAACTTCATTGCAGTAATATAGCTGTAGCATCAGTCACTGGTTCCTCTGGGCTCTCCAAGTATGTGCTCAGTTTTAGGAATTAAAGTAGAACTACTCTTGCCTTGGATTAAGGATGTGCTTAAAGAGTGCTGTTGGTGCATAGAGTATTCAGTTCTCCTTAGTACCGAGAGCGAAACCAACAAAATATTTTAGCATATAAGTCCAAGGGACCCATTCATATGATTAAAGGTAGGTATATACTGAAGTGTTTTACTGAATGAGGGTATTTTGAAATACATTTTCATACTTCTTGCACATCAAAAATTGTAAGCATGGCTGAGACGATCAAGAAATAAAAAGGAGAAAAAAAAAGAGACAGAAATATGTAGGGATATTTGGGATTCTAGACATAAAGTATCTGCAGCACCTATTTTATGCAGCCATGCCAATTTGTGCGTATATAAAATATGTTTTTTCATTGTGTTTTGTGAAAAGACTATGTAATACAAGCTGAGCATAAAAGAATAATAAAAAGAACAAGACACAACTGAATAAGTCTTCTAAAAGTTTTTTATGCACTTTGCCAGGAGAACAACCCGCCCATCCCTTACTTTCTAACTGCCATTGCCCTTACATAAAGATGAAACATTAGAGAAATATCTGTTCAGAAAATGCTTTCACTCCATCGCCACAACAAAAGCATTAGAATCACTCACAAATTGAATACAATGGTGCTGGTTACAAGCAACGCGAACTGCCTGTTCATTTGGATAACTAAAATGGGAAGCTGAAAGGGTAAAAAATTAATTCTTTTCAATGTCAGATATAAATTCCTGCATCTTGTTAGCATCTCACTGCTGTTTTTGTTGGATAATCCTGTAATGATGTGGAGATAAATGATTAGGGTATGCTGGCTGATGGACATGTTCTGAGAAGTGTAAGCTTGGGGAGAGTTTTGCTCTAAAGCCAATTACCTATGCGGCATTTGTGTGGTAGAGGAAAGCCCATCTTCACCAAAAAGCCATTTTAGCTTTTCCAGACACAGGAACAGTTGAATTATTTGTATGATATAGTCAGAGTACTCTATGATAAAAATGAGATATTGATTCAAGGAGATTTTAATTTAGATTAGTTCACTTAAAATGAGTAATAAATTGAAATGAGCTCTGCAGAGCTCACGTTCAGGATGAATTATCTTGCCACGTCATTGAAACCTTAGGCAAGGAATAATTCTAGTTATGGCCCTAACCCAAATCACCAATTTTAAATAAGTACAAAAATCTGGACAAGAGAATGACAGATGTAATATCTGATTTGTAAATTAATCCTAGGGAAAAGAAAAAAAGAGAAGAAAATATTTTTCTAAAATAAATCAGAAGGGGAAAAAGTAATTTCAGTGCTGTTCTTTAATATTAACAGCTCCTCGTATGTCAAACGCTGCATTAATATTTGATAAAATCTTGCATATTGCTACTGGTATTTCTTTCCAAGAATACTTTTTTATTCCTCTTTCCCCCCACCATTTTTCCGGGTAGGATTTTTAATGATTTATTCCTATACTGAAGCCTTTTACAATAGCTGACAGTTCTGTTTGCTAAGATGTCTTCTGCTGATTTAACCTATTTTGATTTACATTCTATTTATCCGTGCATGTTTACAATAGGCATACTCACCACCCGCACTCAGACTGTTGATATATATAAGCATATATTCGCACACTTCAATCTATGATTTCATCTTGACTTATTTGTAAAGTTTCTAGTTCTTTTCCCATTCTTTTTGCTATAGTTCTGACTAAGATTTATTTTCTTCATTCATTTTCTTGTATATTACTGAATTTATTTTCTACATGTGTTAAATTGGGAATACAAGCCCTAAAATAAATAACAAAATTGAACAAAAAATGGATATATTTCACTTCTACTTGTTCCGTAATAACAGCCTCCTGTTTAATCTGCACTTTATATATTCTATGGGATATTGGCCTTTTTTTGTTGTAATTTTTAATGAGAAGTTTCTATCTTAGAACTGATGGCTTGTTCAAGGCTTATCTTGCTAGACATTCTGGGGATCCTTTTAGGCATCTAAACTCAATGCTGTTACACTTTTTCCAAGAGAATACGAGGTGTCCAGAGACGATGTCTTGCTTACGGTGAGTAGGTTTTCTGGATTTATCACACAATAAAGTGTCCATCGAATGGCAGCATTCATGCTCAATATTTCAAACAAAGGCATGCAGATGTTTGTCTCTTAAGTGCTACCTAATATAGAATCATAGAATTGTAGAATTATAAAATATTTCACATAACAGGTAGCATCTTTGATAGCCAAGGTATCATCTACATCAAGACATAGCATTCTTATTTCGATATGCACAGCTAAGACCAATATACACATTCCACTGTCCACAGCATGGCTACTAGGGTCTTTTGCTGCCTGTGCATGGTCACCTTCAGGTCCTGGCTCAGCTTCCCTCATGGAACTGTCCTGCTCTTATTGCTCCCTAAAAACGGGTCTGGAAGGTGATTTACTTTAAAATAATAGTGATTTCAGTCAGTGGTCTCATACTCCCACTGACAAGCACCAGGATCTTATGCACGCAAACAGTCTGTACAGAATCAAAGATGCCTGAATTCAGGTGGTCTGTCCACAGTTCCTGTTGGAGGACAGGGCACCATCTATTGAATCCTCATCTTGTCTCGTCGTTTGAGATCCGTGTGCTGAGTTCTGCATGTGCCTTTCTGTAACCTTTTGAGCCTGATGATAATTATCTCCACTCATCCCACCACTGTGAGTTGTCAGGCTTTACCCACTGTCCTTTGTCTCTGACTGGGCTGTCCTGAGAAGCTGCACTTCGCTGCATGCCAGAATTGTGATGAGCTGCTAATCTCTAGGTGTCTTCAAAACACGGTCAAATATTTCCATTCATTCCTCATTCACATCAGTCACAACGTTCCTATTGTTTTTCTCTACACATTTTACACATGTATCCCTCTCTTTCCAGAGGAATAAATCAAAAGGTACTAGCAAATTTTAGAGACTTTGAGAAGAGATACATTTTCAGAAACAGAGATAAAGGAAAATTAATAAATTTTCTCCATGTCATAAAATAAATTCAAGTCTAGACTTCTTAGAACTGATTGTATTCGGCAACAGAAAAATACCTGTCCTTACTGCCAGATTCAAAGGCTGTTGGGCAGGAAAAAGCAAGGATTCTGGATGGGGAAAAAAGCCACTAGCTCCTTGTTAACAGTTTCTGTGCTGCAAATGTAATTAGCTGTGTAAACCAGCAGCATTACAAAGAAAGGCACTTCGAAAAAATACATTCACTTTCAACGTGATCTTAAATTGGGATCCAGTACAATTCAGTCCTTTCTGTCACCCTAATGTGTCTGTTTGTACCTTCTGCAATGAGTAAGGAGATCCTAAAATTGCTTATCGCTATCAACAGAAATTACAGTTTGTATTATTTGTAAAGAAACCCAAGGTTCCCTGAGGAGTTTGTGACCATACAGGTAAATTAAATTTGACCAGGACTGTTCTCCAGCACTGAAGCCAACTGATATGCTATAGGCTGCATCCATCAGTCCCAAAACAGATTAACCATGTGCAGACCGCCCATGGGAATGACTGCTTGGCCATTCCAAGTTTTGACCCTTTCCTGGGAAATATTTAGGAGAAAACTAACTGGCTTAGGGCAAAATGATGGCAGAGTTTGTTCTAAGAGTTTACCACTACAAATGAATGAGTTCTCATTCCCAGGACCTTCGGCATGGTTTAATTTAACAATATAGACACAGCCAATGCAGATTTTATTCTTTGAAAAATACAGCATATCTCAGCAGTTGGAGTCAGAGAAGAGGAAAGACATGAACTGCACTGTGTCCAGATGTGCTGTGTCTAGATGGGTTTTCTCTTTTTTTTCTCCTCCATTTCTGCTTCAGTTATATTATCTCCAGAGCGGATATAACAGTGTTTAATCTTTCTTCTAACTTTCTTCCAGGAGATTATGTAGATGTTATTTAGATAATAATTAGATTTCCTCTAATATTAGATCAGATCCAATGATGGTAGATATAACTTTGATTTTAACAAGAAAATATTTCTGCTTCGTAGATAGAACCAACTAATTAGTAGAGGGGATCATAAAGTCAATACATTTGAGGCCCTTCCTCAGATTTGATTAAATGCTAATTGCAGGACTGCCATTCGCTCATGACAGTTAATAGGATATTTAACCTTACATGTTTCCTAGAACATTAAGCTTTTCCTATATTCATTTTTTTTCTGCTTCTTTTCCTTCCAGCCTCATTCTTAGCTACAGGCAGTTGATCTCCATTCCATTGCCTTCACCATTTAACAGAGAAACGAGTGGATCTGGAATTTTTCTGATCTTTATTTGACAAATCATTCTTCCTCCCAGTGATAGCCTGAAAAGTGTTTTGGGAGTGATTTGGAGACAGATTCAATGCTTTGCCTGGGACTGAGGAAAGAACACCCGTTTTCTTTCTTTTTTCTTCCTTTTGTCAAACTGCACTTTTTAAACTTCCACCTAAATCACAAACTGGGGACATTGATGGCCTTACTCATCCTTCTGTCTCCCAGTGCCTTGAGCAGTTCATGGATGTGCTTCTTAACAGGACCAATGCTTGTTTCGTGGTAGTTTTCCTAAATTCACAACTTCAGCAACAAGAACTGTATAAAGTCCTTGCCACCGCTAAGTTCCTTTCAATGATGGGAGCAACATTCTCCACATGTGTGGCAATTAGAACAACACTAGAAAATGAGATGATTGGGTTTAGAAAAGAAAATCTGTTCAATCTCTTCAAGCAGTGTGAGCTGCCAGATATAAAATAACTAATGCAGTTGCCAGGTTACCGGGATCAGGTCATGATTCATACAGCAGACAGCCATATTAGGAAATACCTTTAAATATAACTATAATTTGAAGGAAGGCTATTTTTATTTATACTTTAATAACCAAAAACCTGGTCTGCTTGTTATTTACCTGGAATGATTTGCTAAAACACTTCAGCTTTCTGTCAGGATAAAGCAGAATTGATTGTAAAGTTATATATAGAGTCAGTTCACAACAGCCTTTTGTGAGTGCAAGTCTGACATCCCACAAGTAGACCCAGGTGTCTGGATAAATCTAGTGGAATCTAGCACCCTCCTATTAATTCCCCTGCATCTGGTAAGATTTTTTGCATGCATATGGCCAGACAACATCATAGATACTGTTCCTGCAGACCAACATTCATTTGTTCAAGAGGTACAAGAGAAAACTAACAAGCCAGTCTTATCGTCCTACAATAAAAGACACATATTGTTGCTCAAGGATTCATAAATAATATGCCAATTCAGTGATCATGTGCTGGGGAGCAGACCCACTGCCGCAACAAAGATCTTGCAGGAACTTCTTGTGCATTAAAGAGCCCCTGCTGTGCTGAGCTCAGGGACTAATGGTGTTTTGGGATGGCTTTTTGTGTTGGTTTGCTGCAGGAGCGATGGTGGGTATGGTGACTACCCTGCAGACGATGCAGTGGAAGGGTTTGTGGTACAGTTGCATTTTGAATTAGCTGAATTAATAACCATTGTGACTTTGTAAAAGCAGCTCCTTGGCTGTGTGGATGCTGCCTGGTGGGAAGCTGCAGGGCATGGACAAATATAATCACAATTGACTGACTTTTTAGGCAGCTGTGTTCTTCACACGGCCAGTGGCAAGAGTGAAGCACTGGAGGAGGCTGAGCTGTGCCCTCTCTCTTGGATCTTTGTCATCCAAGGGGAGGAATGAGATGCGAGACCTACAGCCTGCTGGCTGCAGCATTTGGGGAGTATTGTGGGGAAGTCTGACCACTTCCTAGAGCAGTTCTGGTACCTTCCACTTGGCACCTATGCTGACCACTTCTGGAGAAATAGTGCAGGATTAGGTGGTCTTTTTCCTCTTCCTCTTCTTAGATTTTCATTTACTTAAGAATTACCTCTGGGATTTCTATCAGTTCCAATTGATTTTATAAGACGCCGAAGTGACTAGCTTGGGCTAGATGCCTTTATTTTAGATAAAGTCAAATTACATAACTTCTTTCTTAAAGTATTAACATTTCTACTTCAGGAAAAGTGAACATACAAAAGATTTTCACTCCTTATCCTGTGAGTAAATCCATAACATCACTTGGACTTGGCAGGCATTTAAAGGTTCATTAGTGCCTTAATAACTAAAATGATACTGATCCATTTTGACAATTATAACACAACTGTGTATGAATAGAACATTTTTCACTGCACTGTGGTTTAAGCTACAATATGCTCGCAAAGTAAACCTGTAAAATACTTGCTGCTTAGCTTTTCTTGTCCCTGAAACTTGTACATAATTCAATCAGGGACTTTTCTGTTTACTTGCTCTGACTTTGATTTGAACACTAGTAAGATAGCATTATGCAAATTAATGGCAGATGTGAAGAAAACTATTTTCAGTTGTTAATAATTTTATCTAATCCCTGTCTTCCTAGACAATCATTATACAAACCTCCTATTTCCTTTTAAATATTACCTTTCCTTTCCCAGCCCCCTAGATACATATGAAAAGAGTGAGAGGATTTGCTTTTAGGTCTTTCCTCTTCCCTACCCTTCAAAACACCTGAAGTGCTGTTCCCCCAGCTCCCTTTAAAAGAGTTTGCCGAGATGGAGCCCTCCTCCTCAAAATTTTACACAGAAAAGAGGAAACTCCTGCAATCTGGTTGTCAAGAGACCTGTGCTGCTTCTGCGGTTACCACAGGGATGCAGCTGCATGACAAGAAATGACATTTTCTATTTAGAAGTAGAACAAAAATTCTAAATCCTGAGTTAGTAATCAAAAAGAGTAGGTTAGAAACTCCTTCATGTGATTAGTGTAGGCAGATAGTCATTATGGATTTATATGCAGTTCATACTTACGTGACTTAGTAAAAAATTTGTCACTGGGAGTTAATGCTCAACTATTACTATTAATTGGGTACTTTCATTCTTTAGCTATTTTTTACCTCAATTCCCATATGTCTAGGTAATGAAATGTCACACTGCCAACCAAAGCAGTTGTTATACTGCAATGCAGGGGAGGAAAAAATATAATGTGCTGGTGTAAGTAAAATTTGTCTGGCTTCACCTTTCCTTTCACTCAAAGTTTTGGAAAACCTGCACAACAGTTCTAATGAAACTCCAGGGCTATAATCAAACACAACACCTGCAGAGGTGTTCTTATTCCGGTGTCACAGGTAGTAATACATGTGAAATAATTGGAAATCTTGGGAAGAGAAAAAATATTGAACATGATTGTGAACTTACTTTGCTTCTGTTGCATCTCTTTTCTATGCAAATATATATGTTTTCATCAAGCTGCTTCCTCTTACATTACAAAAACCGTATCTGCAGGATAATCTTTTTCCCTGGCC
This sequence comes from Coracopsis vasa, assembly GCA_026283785.1. Taxonomy (NCBI): domain Eukaryota; kingdom Metazoa; phylum Chordata; class Aves; order Psittaciformes; family Psittacidae; genus Coracopsis; species Coracopsis vasa. The sequence continues at coordinate 19,105 of JANHGB010056330.1, forward strand.
TATTTTTCCATAAGAGTCCTGAAAAGGTTCTTTCAGACATTTCTCCTTTTTTAACCAAAATATCTTACAACCAGAAACATTTGTGGAAAACATCTGCTTTCCCTCAAAGCCTGTTTTTTGTCAGGAAATTAAATCCGTACTCAAAACCCTTTAATCCAGAAATCCAAAGTTCATCTGATTTATGCTGGCATATATTTACACGAAGTTCACATACATAGGCTTAAGACATTACATAAACACTCGATATTAACATGTCCCATAGAATTACCAGCCTCATTGCTGTTGATTCATGACACATGGGAATGAGACATCTTCACTTCAACAGCTTCTGTCATCATAAACCTCGATTGCTGCTTTCTGCCATTATCTTCTTGTTATTTTCTTGCTGTCATCTGTAGTCAACAATCCATCCATCACTGTTGCTTTGATGACTGCCAGAGCCCCTGCATCAAGACCACACTGTCAGCCTGACATCCTGTATGTCCTTCCCACTGCAGTAGGGATTTCCAGCAGTTTAAGCACCAAGGAGACATGCTGTTCCCTGGAGCAGATGAGAATACAGATGAAAAAAACCTCTTATCTTTCCTGGTTTTACCACTGTTTTTTTTATTGCCTGTTTTGATTTGTCTTTTTCACCATTCTGATTTCTCTCCTGTGCTCATGACGCTGCTTTGACACAATCTTTAAGCAAGGAATACTTTTTGAAAGAACTGAATGTGATTTTATTTACTCCGGTTGACCACAGTTAGCAGGAATACACTGCGCCATTTGTATTGGGTCTGATTTCTCAGTAAATACCAGCAAAATGGTGCTGGGAATGCTAGCTCTCCTGAGTTTGTTTTAGTTTGCATAAAAGCAGTTTTAAACATTATGTTTTAAACTGGGAAACGGTATGTTTGTTTTGTCTTTCCCATATGTGTAACCCCCACATACCTCACCCACCTATATGTATAAAACTATCAAGTTATATACATAAAGCAGGATAAACCAAATCAGATTCAAGGCACGAAAGCACCTGACACAGGAGTAATCATGCTCTATCCCATGGCATGGTTTAGCTTTTGAAGTGGCTGTGTGTCTTTGCATAGCTGGGAATTCCTTAGTGAAGGAATGCCGTGAACGCCATCTTTCTATCACATCTATACAGCAAGGAACATGCAAGCAAGCTCAGAGGGTTTCCATTTTAACAAGTCATAGTCAATTAGTACACTTAAGTCTTTCATTACATTCTTTAATGGGGAAAGAAAATCCACCAAACAAACACTGAGAATGATTTAGTTGTATTTTTGTATAAAATATGCCCTTTTCTTCTCCCAGTGCACACTTCTGCTCTTGAAAGTCTTACGTTGAGCAGTACTCAGAGCCTCATACTATTAAATTGCCTAATTGGTCAGTACAACAGCATGGGAATAAAACATCCCAGAGCACAGAATCTTGCAAAAAGTCTGTTTCAAGAGCATCTTTCCTGTTGCATATTTGTTGTATTTCTTACTGATGTAGTCCAAGACTGCCAAGGCAACAAATTGTTCTTGTTTTGATCTTTGGGGAATGATGTTGCCACAAAGGATTTGTGTATTTCCAGCTGTAGTGAAGGGCTTCCTGATTGCAGTCAGCATGATGTATACACAAAAAAGAGGAGACTTACCATAATTTTACTGTAGAGGAATCAGCTAACGCAGGTAAAAAGCAAGGAAGCTAGAACATCCTAGAATCATAGAATGGTTTGAGTTGGAATGGACCTTAAAGCTCATCCAGTTCCAACCCCCTGCCATGAGTAGTAGACACCTTCCACTAGAGCAGGTTGCTCCAAGCCCCTCCAACCCGGCCTTGAGCACTGCCAGGGATGGGGCAGCCACAGCTTCTCTCCAATGTCTCATCACCCGATCAGGTCTTTAGGCTTCCTAATCAGGACCCTGTTTGCTTGGACAATTTGTATTCCTCCAAGGCTACCCATCCTTGCTTCCACCCTTTGCATGCTTCCTTTGTGTGCTGGAGTTTGTCCAAGAGCTCCTTGCTCACCCATTAAGGTGTCCTGGCATTTTTGCCTGACTTCCTCTTTGCTGGGATGCATTGTTCCTGAGTTTGGAGGAGGTAATCTTTTAATATTATCCAGCTTCCTTGAGCCCTCTTCCCTCCAGGGCTTTATCCCACGGTAGTCCCAAGCTCCTGGCAGGTCTCAGCACTCCCCTGGGGTTTCTGTGGCTCAGGGAGCCCTTCTCTTCCCTGCTCTGCTGCAGAACCTGAGTCAAAGCTGTTCACTTCAGCAGGAGAACATCTGCTTAGAGATGATAAAACTAAAAGTTATATTGGGATATGGCTTTGCTTTCTATTTTGTATTATCAAAAATCATTGTATTTTTCATAAGAAATCAGGAGCAGTCACTTTCCCCAGTTACAGCAGTTAATGGGCAGCATCAAACTGGGAGCAGAAATACTTGCTCAGTTGATAGTTTTCTAGGCACAGCTGCAAATAGAAAGGCAAAGTCCTCCAAGTAACAGAGAGTATTAAAGAAACTTATAAGGAGCTTCTATCCAATCTTGAAGGCAGCATTTGACACAGCATAAAGATGAAAATGTCTCCAGAACTGGTGAAAAAGTATTTTGGATAAAGGCTTCAATACAAATGTTGAAAGACACTTAATTATATAAAGTGCTAATGGTTACAATTTGAAGCAACTATCAGAAAAGAAAATTGCATTTAATATCTCCATAGGAGAAATTGCACCAGAAAATAAAGGGAAAACTGCACTTCATTACTGGAATAATGAGCAAGCATAATTTTCTGAAGGCAATCAATTCCTGAAGGCGATCTATTCCTGAACTGCCAGTAAGTGGTCTGCCAGTGCTCATGGTGTTCACACTTGTCAGGAATTCATCAGTTCCTCTTGGAAAGTTTATGAGTAACTCTGCCATTACTTGGTCAGATAAATTCCCATTCTGGTAAATATGTGTCATTCAAACATATGAAATTGACAAAACATATAAGCAGAAATAAATTTAAACATGAATATCCAGAATCATGGCTGTCAGTTTTCAGTAAAGATAAATGTCAGCATCTCCCAATGCTAATTTTAAGCTAGTGTGCCTGATATTGGTTAAATATCCATTGTTTTCTGAGGCAGGTTGCCAAAATAGTTTACATCTTTTTTAGAGGTATGCAAAACATGTCCAAAAGGAAAGCATTACAGCACCCTGGAGCAGGGTGGAGCACATCTATACAGATGCAAAAGGTGAGAGCAAGAATAGAAGTAATGAAATGAGGACAACCCCGCCACACCATAGCAGAACCTGTCACTTGTCCTAGTCTGGCTTTGTGTGTAAGCAGAGCTGCATGACTACCAGAATAAGAAAACTATAATAAAAGAGAAGAAATTAAATCAGAAGGAAAATGGGTATCTCCCATGCAGTAGCCTGGACTTTCCTGATGTTTTTTAATACAGTTGTTCCATTAAATGCCTCATGGCCAAAGATAAGCTGCCATCTTGGAAGAGAAATTGTCCTCAGAAGAACCAAAAGGACAAAAGAGCACCACCTTTTGTCAAAGCAGACAAGAAGACTATATTATTGCCCATCCCCAAGCACTCAAAGGTCATGCTGCAACCTGAAATAATAAGAGACTGGCTTGAAACTCTCAAGATTGAATGAAAGGTTAGATTTATTGTATTTACTGCCTGCCTCCTGAGCCTGGTGGTAAGGAGGCTTTTGTGTTACATTACCAAATTTCCCAGTGACTGTTAGGGTTGGACCTTGTGGCTGCCTTTTTTTTCCTTTAGCAAAAGGATCTGAGATTAGTGCTGAGTCACTTATATCCAGAGGTAAATTTCCAGAGATAAACCATAAACCATTGCAAGAATCAATGACATACAGACAGTTGTCAGCACCAGCTATACTGAAAAGTGTCAGTAATCTGACATTGGCTTTGCAGAAATAAATAACACAAAGTGCAATTTTGAAGCAAGCAGGACTGGGGGCAAGAAGGGCTTTTCCCAGATTCATGTTCTCATTTCCCTATGGCTCCCTCCCACTACCCAGATGGCTGCATTTCCAAATGCCTGTCTTAGACTTTTGTATTGATTATAGGATTTTTAGGGTAGTTGAAAGAAGAATATTCTCCTTTATCAGGAAGTTTTTCTTGCTAGGTGTCTTTTGCTGAGGAATTTTGCAATCTAAAAGTTTCTCTGTGTCCATGGAAGTTGTCTCATGGAGGAAGATGTTTTGTTTAACATAAATGCTACCATAGACTTATCAGTTTAGACTTAATTTGATATCTAGTGATGCAATAATGACATTTCACAGCCTTTAGGACTGAAGGCTGCCCTGACAGAGTAATATCTTTTTCCATTCCCATTATTTGCCAGATATGGGCCAAGATCTGTTTTCAGTGATGGTGGTCTGAGCCCAAAACAGTGTTGCTGAAGTGGAATGCAGTGATACAGTGGTGCGAAGGAAGGTATTTAATGTCACTTCCTATTCATCTACAAATCTCTTATTTTAAATTTCTTTGTTTTATTCTTTATGTATCCTTTCACTGTGACTGCAGCCCTCAGAGTCCTGCTCATGTGCCGCAGAAGGAGTTTTACCTGAGAAGAAGCTCTGCATGCAGAGCCCCATGAGATGCCAAAGTTCACTTGCATTCAGCAGAAACGCTGGCTGAGTTCCCCTCTGTCTGTGGATGCGGTCAGTTAAAGGGCAGGGCTGAGACAAAAGGTTTATTAAAGTTTAAATGACCAGGTTACTGTGAAGATATCTTTCATTAGTTCTGACATCTCCGCTATCAGCAGGAATGACAAAGTGTTCATCACTTACCTGCTTTTCCTAGGGCTGAGGGAAATGGAAACCTGGAAGGGTTTACCTGTCAAGAAGAGCCACAGGGTCTGATGGTGTTATGGCATATGTTAATGAACAGGCAGGGCAAGGCTGCTGAAAGGAAGCTTAAAGGACATCAAGACATCTTCATTACTGATGTCCCCAAGGTACTTTTGTTAGGGGAGCTTTGTGGCATGTGGTGAGAGCCTCCAAGCAAGAATACATTTTGGACCTGCCAGAAGAGACCGAGCTCTCCAAAATGCAAGCAGGTCCCTAATTCTCACTGAAACCCATGGCTCTGAGGATCAAGACCTGAATTCTCAGTGCTAGGAGAACTTGTAAAAGACTGAGTGCAACTGTGACAGTATAAAACAACATCCTTTTATTCACGTCCTTTTTATGCTTCCCAAATTCTTTGTTATCCTAGTGTTACCTCATTCTCATCCAGTTCTTCACCAGGAGGTTTCCTAAGGTGCTCAAACACATCCATCAAGCTTTGTGAGGTAGAAATATAAAACTTAGTGTCATCAGGATGCCATTTAGGGCATGTCTCCCCTGAACTAAATTGAGCTTTTAGAAAAGAGAAATTAGTCTGCCCTTCTGTTAAGGCTCAGGGGCTTAAGAGGAATTGTCCTGCCTTACACCCAGTCTTTCTTCAAGGGTTTGCAAGTCACTAAGTACTGCATCACTCCTAGTTCCAAAGTTTTTGCTAGATCAAAACAAGGACATCTAAGGACTAATAGGAGTTTCCTTGTCTTTAGCAAGAGATACTTCTTGCTCTCAGTCACACAAAGCAGCTGGCAAATACATGTAGCTTCAGTAGATAGCCATCCAAATGCAGACGTAAGAGTGGGATTTGTAAGGAAGAGATCTTCATTATGGGCTGCTTTTCTCTTGTTTCTCACTAAGTACCAGGAGTGAAACTGCAGCTTTAAATTGATCGATATTTTGCCATCACCTTGAGGAAAGTAAAGATTTCACCTGCAGAGTTTGAGACTCCTCTTGTCTGCTAATGTGTGCAGAGAGGGCAAGGGCAGGCTTCCTGGGGAACCAAAGTGAAGAAAGGCTTTCCATGAAAAAAAAAAGCTTCGTTTTATAAAGCTAATTTAATCTGGTATTTGATACCCTCTCAAGAAAAGGGCACAGCAGTGCCTACTGCCTGTTTGATGTTGCTAGTTTAGAATGAAATAACTTTTTTTCAGAAGTAAGTGACTTCAGGCAAGGATTTTTATAGTGATAACAGGCCGTGTACTAGTTATTTGGGATGTCTTACAAGTAGATCAGACAAAGTTGGGGTAGTCTGGGATCTTGACCTTAGTTATTTGGTATTGTAAGAGTTAAAAAATTTAATACTGTTCAAATTCTATTTTAATAAATAACTAATATTTTGTACTGCATCGTAGTTACTGTGTGAACATTGTAGATGACCTTTTATTTTTCTTCATTAAGACACTGGTCATATTTGACTGTAACTTACTGAGATCAATAAATGCTTAATGTGTTAACTTCTCAGTCTAATTTTATGTGACACCTTGCTGAGCCAGCAAAAGGAATGGAAGACAAATTGAGATATGCAGTGATATCTGAGAGGTATTGATGTACAACAACTATGGATTTGTGGCAGTTTTGCTGGGATTACTAAACTATTTTCTTATTGGTAAGTCCTCTAACTGCCTGTCCATAACATGAAGAAAGGGTCATCTTGCAGTTCAGATGCAGAACTTGGTTTTAATAGATCAGGTTTTAATTCCCATCCATGCCATAGATTTTGACTGTGACCTTGGGCAAATCATTTATTCTCCCTGTCTCTCACTTGTCTGTAAGCTGAAGCAGGGATAATAACTCCTTGAAGGTGAGAATGAATATGTTGGAGTTCGTGTGGCACTCACACTGTTATTCAGCTCAGGGTCCTACCTCTGCCTTGAGCTAAGATGGAGCTGATAAATTTGTATTGCACCAAATTGTAAATTTCTTAGTCTTCCAATGTTTAGACACAGTCATAGAGGGTGACTGGGCTGAGACTCTTCCCAAGATGGTCTGTCTGTACCCTGGTTGATCTGAAGACTTTTGTTCACCCTGTCTTCGGTGTGGAGTCCCTTCTCCTTTCTGAAACATTAAGCCAGATTCTCCCTTGATCTAACTCATTTCAGAAACTGAAGGCTTTCTAGGTACCCAGCATTGACATATAGCCAGTAGCAGGACTTCATTTCATCAGTGTAACAAGGCACAGTTGAAAGGGAAAGAAGATTCTGGATAAAGAATTTGTTGATTTTTCTTTGATGTAAATTATACATTGATAAAGATTTACACAATTCAGTCTGCTCTACAGCATGCAAGGGGGCCTGAGTATCTGCTTATCTGCACTGCAGTTAGCCAAGGTAGTCAGCAAATACATAACTCAATTATGTGTTGTCAACAATGAAGATTTAATCATCTTCCAGAACATTCTAGAAGCCTAAGTTTGCTGTTGAAAAGATTATCTAAAGGCCTCTGTATAACTGTGGTGTGCCATACGTAATCACTAGGATGCATTCAGTGCTGTGGTGCGGTTCTTTGCCATTTACAGCTGTTGCAGGCTCATCTGACAAAGTCATCTTCATGATCTGATGAAACTGGCACAGGACTTGTTTAGTGTCATTACACTGTAGGGCATGGAAGAGACCTAAGAAGGTCATAGCTGTCCCCTTGCCTCCTTCTTTCCCCCTGTACTTGACAGATGGCTCATACAAATTATTGCTTCTTTTTTCCTTCCCTAATGGACATGTTCCAAGAGACATTTGGGTAAAATCAGTGCCAGGATCCTAAGCCCCCACCACATGATGGCTACATGGGAGAAGCCACAGCAAAACCCTGGATTTGCCATGTGCAGTAGCCCATCAGTGATGGTTAGATGCAGTGATAAAACAAATAATATTAAGTGTTCTGCATTTAAAACCCCAGAAAGGATCCAGAGCAGCAGGAAACATCCTGCTCTGATCCTGTGGAGAAAGTAATTGCCTTCTGCTCTCCATCACAAATGCCAAATCACTCTGGTCACCCATTGGGTCAGCCCTCATGCTACCTGAGGTGCTAGCAATTAAAATCACTACACTCTGAAGTGTGTTGCAATCTGAAGTCAAGTTGCCTTTCTCTTAATGTCAGGAAAAAGAAAAAGAAAGGGAAAAAATGCAGAAGTCATACTGACTCCGCCAGCCTTTGAGTACAAGTACACAGAAAATTCCCAGTAGACATGGGATCAGTGCAGAGAGCAGCACTGGAATTACTGAATATAGCTGGCAAACTACAAAAAAGAAAAATAGGAGTCAGTTCTGTCTGTGTTATCTCAGATGAAGCCATCTTTTATATTGGAGAAACAAACAATATTAAACTGAAAATAAAGATTAAAAAAGATATATTGGGCAAGAAATGGGCGTCATTCTTTTAACTTGTGTCAAGCATACTTCATCCTGAAATGGGAACTATGGTAGATAATTGTTTGTCACTGGCAGTTTAAGTTTCTAAATTAGAATCAAAACCCCATTTTGTTGGATTCATAATTTAATTTTTTGGAACTAGGTGATCTTAAGGTCCTTTCCAACCCCAACTGCTCTATTCTATGACAAAGGGAAACTTTATCATAGAGAGCTTAGAGCTGTCCTGAAGCGCTACTGTGGTCTAGAGTGCCTCGCGGGAAGTCATGAAAAGTGCCCTCATAATTAAAGAGCAAAATAACTCCGTGGAGGGAGTTTTTACAGCAAAGAAGACAAAGAACATGTTGAAACTGTTCAGATTTACAGAATGTAGTGTAAAAGAAAAGGACATGAAAACCAAATATGAGCTATCAAGCACAGTTTACCGAGAGTGAACTAGATGTTTGGTCAGCTCCAACCTGACCAAACCTCAGGACCCTCAGAGAGGCAATCCCTACATCCTTTTGTGTTTAGAAAGCAACAAAAGGAGGGCTAAGGAGAATGTCCATCCTTTATTTGTTGCAGGAGGAATCACAGTGCAAAGGATGAGGAAAAGACTGAGGTACTAAATGCCTTCTTTGCCTTAGTCTTTAATAGTAAACCCAGTTGTTCTGTAGATACCTTGTCCCCTGAGCTGGAAGACAGGGACAGAGAGCAGAATAAATCCCCCATGAGCCAAGGGGAATTGATCAGTGACCTGCTACACCACTTAGACACACACAAGTCTATGGGGCTGGACGGGGTCTATCCAAGGTTACTGAAGGAGCTGGTAGAAGTGCTGGTAGGGATTATTCCCCTGTACTGAGCACTGGTGAGGCTGCACCTCAAATCCTGTGTTCAGTTCTAGGCCCCTCACTACAAAAGAGACATTGAGGTGCTGCAGCAGGTCCAGAGAAGGGCAATGGAGCTGATGAAGAGTCTGGAGCACAAGTGATGAGGAATGGCTGAGGGACCTGGGGGGGCTTATTCTGGAGAAGAGAAGGCTCAGGGGGGACCTTATTGCTCTCTATAACTGCCTGAAAGGAGGATGTAGTGAGGTGGAGTCTGTCTTTTCTTCTAAGTAACAAGTGATAGGATGAAACAGCTTCAAGCTGCATCAGGGGAGGTTTAGATTGCATATTAGGAAAAATTTCTTCCTTGAAAGGGTTATCAAGCATTGGAACAGGCTGCCCAGGGAAGTGATGGAGTCACCACCCTGCAGGTACTTAAAAGACGTGTAGCCGGTGTGTTTAGTGACATGTTTTAGTGGTGGACTTGGCAGTGCTGAGTTAATGTTTGGACTCAATGATCTTAAAGACCTTTTCCAACCTAACTGATTCTTTGATTCTTAAGATGTAATGCACAGCAGTGACCTTGCTGCTTGCATGTAAGATGTACATTGATGAAATTGATAATGATATTAGTGAAAAAAATCAAAACAGCATCTTCCAAACAAGTACCTTTCAAAATCAACCTCTGCCTTGCAAAAGCAGGAGCAACATGCATGCTGCATTAGGCACCCTCTAGTCCTTTCAGCAAATTTGCTCCTGGAAAAAACTCTGCCCTCATCTGTGAATAGGTTACTTCATTTAAGCTTGGAAGAATAGAGATAATGAAACACTGTGTGCATGTTGTGTCCCCTGAGGGAGAAGGGCTGATGAACATAAGAGGATTAAAGAAACAACTTCAGTGAACTGATGTGGGTTACATTCATCTTTATATTAAATTTATATTAAGTCCCTAATTTCAGCTTCCAATGAGAATTCATGTTTCTCGAAAGCCTGTGCTCCACAATGACAAATACTCTTTTTAACCCGTTAAGGTCTTTGTACTAGGGTAGGTATGTCCTGATATAAGACTAAAGAAAATATTGATACAGGGTCCCAAAGTTCCTGCTGAGATTTCATTATTCTTTAGTGGTTGATTCCTTTGGGCAGGGCCTTGTTTGCAATTATGGCTTCAAACTCCCCAGTACAAGAAAGGTATTTATGGTATGGAGTGAGTCAATGGACAGGCCATCATGATGGTCAGGGGTTTGAATACATAACATAGGAAAAGAGGCAGAGGGCTGGGTTTACTCAGCCTGGAGAAGAAATGGCTCAGGGAGATCTTACTGCTATCTGCAACTGCCTAATAGGAGGGTATAGAGAAGACAGAGACAGGCTTTCCTTAGAAGTGTGCAGGCAATATACCCAATATGAAATTTGGGAAATTCCTCTCTGATATAGGGAAATCTTTTATTGTAACTGTGATCAAATTGGAATAAGTTGCCTGGAGAGGCTGTGGAATACCCATCCTTGGAGAGATCTAAAACTGAGCCAGAGTTGAGCAACCTACTCTAATTAGTCCTGCATTGGGGCAGTAGGCTGGACCAGGTGATTTCCACAGGTTCCATCCAATCTAAATTATTCTGAGAGCTGATGAGCCATGTCAATAAGGTGTTTTCATTGGTTGATTCAATGGCTTGTGGTTTCCACAATTTGAGATGCTATCCTTCTGCTGTGTCAGCAGAGGGGAAACCAGAGGGGGACAAGCAATCCTTGCTCCCACATTCTGCTACAGTGGGTACCAGCATCCCCTGCTTGGATCTTCACAGTCCTAAGCAATACGCAGACCACATAAGGCACAAGAAATGGACTGAATGACAGCACCACTGGTGGTAGCTGAATTCAGCATTTGGAGCATAAAAGCTTTGTTTCTGTGCTGTGCTCCTTGAGGTGTTTTTTCAAGTGAAGGGATAAGGTCTTTGGTGGTCCTGTAAAATGCTGTGTGTTTCAGCTGCAGCTGCTGGTTCAGTCCCTTAGGAGGAGCAGAGAAACTGATTAAGGCCACTTGGCACAACCATAATAAAATACAAAATTATAAAAGTCTGCTGTGACCAAGCCTACTTCTGAAGTCTGAAGGAAATACAGCAAGTGAGGTAAATGTGAGTAGATAAAGGCTAAGAGCATTTCACCTGGGTTTTCCTTTAAGAACTGAGCTCTACCCTGTTTTTCAGTTAATCTCAGTTCTTCATCTCATTCCACACTGGTATGCTTGCAGCTCAAGGAAATATTTATATAGCAGAATAATTCACAGCATTCTTTTCCCTCCTATATGAGCCTACTTCTTATTTTATTCCTTTTCTCCACACTCCCCATACACATTTGCCAGTCCAAATTCTGTTTGTTGCATAAGCTGTCAAGTTATCTGTGTAATGTTGTGTTGGGGATTTAATGAGAGAAATGAATTCCCATGGTGTGTGAGTCAGATTAAAACAGCATGTGTATGTGATGGATTTGTGGACTGAAAACTCATTCAAGTTTAGTCTGATTATCAAAGCAAGGTTAAATGTGAACAATGTTAGGAGAATTATAGGCCTGACACTTCAAAAAACATGAACTTTAAAATCTCTACAAAACTGGGTTTGGTGCAACATCCCATTAAAATTGGCATGTCCTTCCTGTCTAGTTTCTATTTCTTCCATAAGCAACTAAAATTGCTAAATACTTTGGTAATCAGTGTTCCTAGCCCCATCTATTTTTCTCAGTGCCAAATCTCCTGGATGCCCGTACAAGAAGGGTACCACCAGGTTCATGTGTACTTCTTGGAAGCCTAGATAGAACAAATCAAAACTCTCACTGATGCCACAACTTCATGTTGGTGATATCATTACCACAGAAACACACTGAAACATCCCCAGGAGGGCCCCATGCTCTGCTGTCTAGTCTGAACATGGCAAAAACATAGACTGGTGGAAGAGGCTATGCAGTTGCAGCAAGTCTGAAGCTCACTGCATATGTCCTTGAGCCCCTCGGTCCTCTTTTTGTCTTTGGAGTAGTGAGGAAACAGAAGTCATAGTAGTGAGAGAACAAGGGGCAATGGGTTAAAACTTAAACAGGGGAGGTTTAGATTGGATATAAGGAGGAAGTTCTTTACTGTAAGGGTGGTGAGGCACTGGAATGGGTTGCCCAGGGAAGGTGGTTTAAGTTGGAAGGGACTTTAA
>JANHGB010056332.1:11354-30681 GCA_026283785.1 Coracopsis vasa
TTCTAATATCGCAGGTAGTGATACTGAAACTATACCCAAACCGAAATTTTCTGTGAGTGAGATGAATTCTGCTCAGCAAATAGCATAATAGTGGCACCAATTGCGTTAGTATTGATACTTTCTGCTTTCATAACTGCTCTACTTCTGAAATAGGGCTCCTTCAGCCAGCGTCATGCAAACTCTGTTGATCAGTGTACTGTAAATTATTCTTACCCCTCGGGTGAATTTCATAAATAGGTGTATTTCCGTGTGCAGTACATAAGACAGCCAGATTTTGCTTCGGTTATGTGGCCCAAGCCCCAGAGAGCTCTGCTGAAATCATGGATGCTTCCTTGGGTGAACTGAGTTTAAAAAAGAATAAAAAGGAAAAAAAAAAATTAATCAGTTTTGGCTCAGAGAATAAAATCTTTGAATATTCATGCATGGAACATGTAATAAGAATCTGTCTGGATGTTTGTACAGGGCATCCCAGCCTGTATCTACCTTAGCAGATTTAGAGAAGAGATTTTGCTTGTTAAGCTTTGCAATGGTAATAATGTGTTAACAACTTGGGTAATTTATTCTCAGCAGAGAGTTGTGTCAGGGGCCTCATCCTGCTTTGGCTGAATTAAATGAATGCTGGGAGAAGGAGACTCTGAAATAGTAATAGTAACGTGTTTTTGTTAGTTGTAAATGAAACACCCATACGTAGCTGTTCAGATAATGTATATGAAGTTTGTAAAGCTCATGAGTTGTATATTCATAAAAGTGAAAATGTATTTTACAGTGATGAATCACTTGATACTTAAAAGGCTTTGAAGGAGGAATGTCAAAAGTATGCAGCATAATTATTGTTTGTATAAGTATTTTAAAGTTACTCTGGCTAACCCGTCTGAGTTTTCTGAAGGCCGATAGCGTAAGGAATGGTGGTCTTACTCAGGAAGCCTTTCTAATCTGTCATTTCAGTTGCAGGACTTAACTGAGAATGGGAGAAACCCATCTTGGTATATTTTAACTGATGTTGTACCACGTACATTTGTTCTGAGTTTTCCTCACTGCTATAAAAGCAGTATCTACAGCACTCAAAAAATACTGTTTCATAAAAGTTGAAATGGAAAATTACCTGTGAATTAAACTCAAAAATCTTGAGCCTGTGCGGCATATTCCTAGTGTTAAACAGTCGGAGAAAACTAGGTATTTCCTATTTATTTCTCAGATTGGAATTGATCTTTCTGGGAAAGGGTCCTCAGATACTTGAAGGGGAAACCTGATTTTTCAGCAAGTGCTTTATATTTGCTGAGGAATTCTGATCGTGCAGAAGTGTGTTGCATGGAAATGGAGATTTATTCACTAGGATTTTTAGGGATTATAATAGATGCCAGTGGATAGAAGCATGCTTATAGAGAGGTAAAGTAGTAAATTTGAGCAAACTGAAAAATAGTAGCTATAGGCATCTGGTTCTGTTATCAAACTTGCTGCATAAGCCAGAGTTTATGCACTGTGATAATGCTAATGACCAGCAGAGCCAATGATGCATGACTGGAGGAAATCAGTGGTATAATCAGAGAAAGTTATCAGGTTTTTGTCATTAAATATTAGTGATAAATAATACACTTCATTTTGAGTAGATAGGATGTATTTAATTCTGATATGGAGAGTTTCAATTTAATAAGGGGCATTGCTGAGTAAAATGATAATCTTTTGTAATTTAAAGAGAAAAATAGAAATGCATTTGTTTCAGCATAATCTCCTGGCGGCTACCTTCCATCACTGTTTGTCTTCACTGGTGTCTGATAGCAAGGAATATCTTTGCAGCTATTTGAGATGGGTGTTTATAGCAGGGTGTTTTTTCTAAGATACTAGTTTGTGCAACACAGAACTAATTACAGAGACAGAATCAAAGGGGATCTCTCTAGTATAAACTAGGTATTTTCTTTCATTTTTTGCTTAAAAACGTGAACATTGCAGCAAATCTAAACTGTGTGCTCCATGCAGTGGTTCCCCTGTCATATAGCCTGTCTGTCCAGGCAGTGACAGGAGGGAAGGCACGAGGACAAAAGATACTGATAAATTAGATCTTGTTTTGCAAGTTATCTTTGAAGTCAGTGGGAGAACAAGGAAGAGAAGTAGAGCTTAAAGTGAAGTAAGAGGGATATTTATAGTGTCTATAAAGGACAGTTTGCACCAGGAAAAAAAAAAATAAATCTGGTTGGCTTTTTTTAGCGAAACAGGCTAACACCCAGTGTAAATCTGTGTCATTAGCTGAAGCAGTGCGTGATTTTTGGAGCATCGCTTTTCCTCTTGTCAGCCTTTGCCTGCACAGCATCGTCCCCTGGGCTAAAAGCAGATGCAGTGCAGTGTCTACCTTAGGGACACTTCCCTCGCCAGCTGCAGGACCTCTGCCCGTGTCAGCCCGTGGCCCTGTTTAAGCAGATAATGCCAGTTTTGCCCAACAAGCAGCTTTGTAACATGGCCAGGATCTTCCCACCACCCCTCGGAGTCGTGCTCGAGCGCAGAATCTCAGCTCCAGTTTCCAAAATTAGATGGCACAGTGAGTAAACACAGAGTACTTGCCAGTTCTCACATCCTCTTTTGCAGCGAGTATTGCAGCAAATCCTGCAGGTTTGACTCATCTCCGAAGTTCTTCTCTGATTTGAAGCAGGTCTCGTCTGTCTTCTGAGAGAGAACTGGAGGTCTGGCTGCAGCTCCTGAGCGCACAGTCCTTCTGCACATGAACGCAGTATGCTTGTGTTGGCCTCTGCGTAAACTTGGGCAGCTCTGAGGAACTTTGACTGGAGTTATAAGCTTGTATCTAAGGACAGAATTTGGCCTGCAGTCATCCTTTATTGAAACCTGTATGGAAATACTTTGTTCTTGTTACGCAGAAATATTTACATTCTGGTGGGAAGATTTTATTCCCCCTCCTTTCTTTGTTTTTTCCCCCTGCTCCGTGCCATAAGCACAAGGAGGGGGTGGAAGATATTATGCATAATGCCCTGTCAGTTAAAAAATAATATTCAGGATTTCAACTGGTATTTCTCATAGGTCCTAAAGAAAAAGAATAATCTGCCTATATTGGAAGCACTGTCTGCTTGTCTGATGACAGCGAACCATCCAGGGTAGGATGAAGATTCTGCTTAATGCTGTGGGTAAATTGAAAGGGAAAGGGAATACAGTGCAGAAAACTTTTTGGGTAAATAAAAGTAGTGTCAAGTGCAGCCCCCGTTTGAAGAACAGTATGTCTTAATGTTTCTGTTCATCGGCGCTGAATCGCCTCCGCATGTCAACCTCTGCCTGGTGGATGCTCTCAGCAGATTGAGGAGGAGGACACATTGCTGTGCAAGTGCATTACAATGGTCCACACGTGTGCCGTGACTCAAGCGTGCTCTCAACTTCATGACATGTATCAAATGAGAATTGTTTCTGTGGAAGGCCTTTTGCTCCTTTGTTTTTTCTCGGATGAAGACTGATGCTGCTTTCACAGACTGTATGACAGTGTGCTTGGTGCTGTATAGGATGAGGGCTTGGTTCATGTTGCAGCTAAGCAGATTTAGATCTGTCTGCTTGTCCCTGGGTGCTTCCCGTCGTGTCCCCTGGGCTTCAGCTGACTGCCTGACCTGAGGGTGAGACCATGCAGGAAGCAAGACCAGCAGAAAACTAACTTAAGCAGCTGAGCATCCTCATTTCTGCCAGCTGAGCATCCTCATTGGACTCTTTGGAGGTCATGGGAGGGTCCAAGGAGGTCAGGGCCAGCCTCTTGATAAACCTCATGCCTCTTGGTTGGCTTTGCAGTGAGGTAAAACCTCTGCCAGAGGCTTTGTGCCTGGACCCGCTCTTCTCCATGTAGGCAGAGGAGTCTTCCTTGCACAGCTGCGTTGGGACATGCTCCCAGCAGTACCTGCTGGTGGGACCACCCCTCCAAGCTGGTGCAAGTACGAGTTTTCATTAAATTCTTAATTTAATGCTGCTCCCTTAGTGCCAGGTACTAAAGTTGTTAATGTGCACATACTGAAAAGCCTGGCATTGTGTCTTCCTTGGGTTTTCTTCTTCCTTGTTAGCGGTAGATAATGAGCTGGTCCAGAGCCTGGATATTTTTGATTAAGGCACTGAGAGATATCCGGGTTACCAGCTGCTGTTGTTTCTTGTTGTTTTGTTAATAACTTATCTGTGTGCTAAGCAAATAGAGCTGCACATAACACTCGGATAAAACTGTGTCCCTCCTGCTGGATAACTTCTGAGTGAAAGAGCAGAAGTTGAGAAGGAAATTGATGGCCAGAGCTCATCAGCACCATGTGGATTTACACCAGAAAGGGTCTGACCCATAGCCTCTGTTCACTCAGTGTTGTGCAAGACGTACATGCTGGATGTGCTGTGGTGTGAAGGTGGCTGGGGAGTGTCGCTGCCAGTGTCTGCCCATGCAGGGATAGCCATGGGCACTGCTGCTGGGCTCCGTCTGCGATGGGGCCATCTGCAAGCCCAGGTGTTGACATGGATGGTCGTTAGCGTGGTGTGGGGCTCGCTCAGGCTTATATTGGGGGTTTGAGTAAAACTTTAAATATGGTTCATGCTTTTATTACTTGTGCAATGGGTGCCAGGTGCATGTAGCAGGAAACGAAACTGGAGGAGCCCTGAGGGAGCCTCGCTCAAGCCATGCCAAGCAGGTACAGCCTACGAGTGTTATCACCTTACTGATAATCTGGCATGGTGTCGGCATTCACACGTGTCACGGGGATTATGGGGGTGAAGTTATGCTGCAGTTTGGCAGGGGCCTAATCCCTCTACCAGGCAGGCTGTGTGCTTGGGGTCTGTTTCCCTCTCTGCCCATGAGAGCTTGGGATGCTTGGCTGTCCCCATGTACCGACAAGAGGGCATTGGTAGAGTGTTTCAGAAAGGCTTAGTGGGGTGATCTGGCTCTCTCCAAGCCTTCCTGCATAACTGGCATTTGATGCTGAGGTGGAGTGAGGCTGCTCCCTGGGTTTTGCTTTAAAGCTGATGGATACTTCTGGGGGAGGCTGGAACCAGCAGGAATGCCGGGTGCTTGGTGGATAGGGCTGCATCAGCGTGGCTCTCTCTTGGTGGCGTGCAGCCCCGCACACTGAGGAGGCTGGTTGCAGCATGCCTAGGGAAGCGAGACCCAGACCAGAACCCAGCTGCCCGCCCTGGGGCCTCCCTGGTCTTGCACAAAGTCGTCTGCCTTCTGCAGCTGACGGGCCCGTTAACTACTCGTTTTTGCATTGTCTTGTTGAGGAATTTGAATGTGCAGACTGTGAAGCGAGGCATCAAAGCATTAACCATCACTTTTAATTATTACCTTTATTCTTTGGAAAGGAGTAGCAGTCAGAATAAAATACTTAATAGGAATGAAATACTTATTATCCACCTTCTCTTCCTCCTTGGTTTGTGCCCAACCTGGGTTGCCAGGTCTCCCCAGGGGTGGCTGATGTGCAGGTGAGCAGAGCTGCAATCCTGAGCTGCTCCTGTCCTCACCCTTTCTTTTCACAGAGTGCTGAGGTTTTGTATTCTGCATGTACAATTATGCATACTCCTAAGTAACGCTCACCTCGTGTCAGGGTTTTTCACTGTTTGGTCTTACATGTCAACGCCACATCTGATTGGAACCTTAATTGCTCTCCATGCTCCTGTATTTTTTCTCTTGCCTCTTAGACCAGTTGAAGGGTTTGTTGAAGGGGGAGCCCAAGCTAATGCTAGCAGGGTAGGGGCTCTCCCACTTACCAGCCTGGAAAAATAACCCTCCAAGTCAGTACGAATTAAGTGTTGAAAACAAAAGCAGAGATGAAGCTCTGTGAGGAGATCTATGACGTGATCCAGGAATTATGTGGTGTGCAAAGATGGAGAGAAAAGCAAACTTCTCATCCAAGGCATGATGTTTGTTATGTTCCTGCCCTGGGGTTCTCCAGTGCAGCCATCCAAAGGCTACTGGGATCTCCACCATCCCACCTGTTCCCTAGTCTGTTGCTGTAGTGCATTGCTGGGCCACCCCATGCAAGCTGTGGTTGTTGATGGTAAAGGTGGCCATGGTTAGCAGCAGAAGCTGGCTGTACAAGCAGTGAATTTCCTGGTAACTAGCTAGCAAGACTGTGTTGTGGATCTGCATGTATTCCTCACACCTGGATTTGCTGTGTTTGTTACCATCAAGGTAAGTGAGGTAACCGCTTTTTTCTCTAGTGTAGCAGAACACTATGAGTGAGCTCCATTTTACTCCCATTTTTCAAAGCAAGCCAGCAGCAGGACCTCTGAAAGTACAGCTGTGACAACAGCTACTGCTGCAAAGGACTTGTAGGTCAGATGAGTTTTAGTGGATGGCTTGGGTGGCTCACCCACCCCATGTACTGTGCCTGTGTTTGCATTGCAATGAGAGTTGCTTCGTGGCACCCCATCAATAAATGAAGCATTCTCTGAAGACCCTGAGCACTCTGTTTCCTGCCACACTGTCCTTGTTAAGGACTCCATGTGCAGTATGTGCCACTGAATATATCCATTATGTGAGTGGGAATGTGCGGGAGAAGACAGACTTCTGAGTGGCAGAAATTAGTCTGAGGGAGAGAAATTAATAGGAGAAGGCTCATTATCCAAGTATGCTGTCATGGCAAGGAAATGGAAGGAGCCTCCATCAGCAGCTGGGATGTCCGATGCTAACAGTGTAGGATACATCTTCCTGCCTGCACGGGAGAAAGAAAATAGGCAGTGGTTGATTACCTCTTGGTTTTAAATAAGTGTTGTATTGAGCACAAATTAAAAACAACCTTGAAACTGCACAGATTCATAAAACTGTACTCTGGGATTTTAAAAATTACCTCCATTGGAATCCTGGAAGCATCTGTTACATAATTAATGCACTTAAAAATATATGCTATTTATGATTAATCCAGGACTGTAGTGTGTGCTAGTTAAATGTCTGGATCCCAGGGTGCAACACGAGGAGAGAAATGCGGTTGTAATCTGTTTGACGGTTATAGGAAAGGACATTTGCTACAAATAAATACATTTTCCTTAGTCTTTTTATTTGTCAGGGCCAAGCTTATGTCTGTTGTGCTGAGTTTGTTGACTGGGAAATGTTTTGGGATTTATGCTGATACTTTTGTAGATCTACTGGAAAAAATAACTCAAGAATAATTAAGGAGATTGACCATACAGTAATGTACCACCCGTGTGACGGTGTTACTGGGTTGATGATCTTGAGTATGGTATATGCAATTAAAAGTGTTAAGGCTCAGTACCATGAAGCTTTTCAAACACTCTCTGAGATACACGGATGCTTTAGGGGATACGTGTTTCCCAAAGGATAACTTGCCAAAGTTACTGGATGCCTTGCGTCTCCCCTCCAGGGAAGTATTTCAGGCAGAGACCTCCTGAGTGAGTGGTGGAGCAAAGAGGAGCACAGCAGGCAAACTACGTCTTGACAAACCTCAGCCTGCACAGCTGCACTTTTATCAGGAGGGTTTTGGGGCTCTGTAGCCTTCCGTTTTTGGAGGCTTTTGAGTTGTCATTCAGCCAGTGTGTCCCGGCACAGTTTCTGGCATCACGTTTCCTCTGACGGATTTTTCTCTCTGCCCTCTGTTTCTGTTCCCTTTTTTTCCCCTTCCTCTTCATCTGACCGCTGAATTGTCAGGTTGGTGCAGGATCATGCCGTGTAAACCCCTTTTCTTCTTCCATCTTATTTTCGTTGCTGTTTTGTAAAAGCCTACAAGCTGTTAGGATTGTCCATCACACTGTTGTGCTCCAGGGTCCCATGTTGTGGTGGGCTGTGGGTGGCCATGGTTCTTGCTTTTCCCTGTCTGCCTTGGCTGGCTGAGCATCCCACTGCAGTGGCAAGAGCTGCACTGTGCCATGGAAGCCTGTAAAAAGGTCCCTTTCCAAATAATTATTTTCTTGAGTGCACAATTGTTGTGTCTGTTGGCTCAGGAAGCATTTTGAGATCGAGTGCTGCAGGTCCCATTGTACCTGGTTTATCCTGTATTGTTCCTGGATTAATAAAGGGGTTACCCATATTGAAACCATACATGCTCTTCTATGTATCTGCCTGCTGTGTGTCCAAGACAAAGCATGGCGTGGAGGTTGGCTTCTCTACATGTTGGGCTCTGTCCTAGCACCCTAGACCTGCAGTGGAGACAAGATAAGGATAGGGAAGGGAAACCAGTTCTCTTCCATTTGCCTTTGATATGTCCATGCTTGGCAGTGTGGTCTTTCAGCACTGTACCCGGAATGGAAGCTGGAAACCTCATTGCTTATTGCCCCATGCAGAGATGTGAGGCAGCCTGACTCTCCTGGTGTCCTCTCCCCTAGGCTGTCTGCATGGCCAGTACTGGAAGTGAGTTACTAATAAAGTTGGGTTTCCACTTACTATGTGTTGTCTTAAAATTGTTTCTGCACTCCAGAGTCCCTGACATCCCTTCAAGATGTAATGAGGGAGGAGCGAGCCTGGTTTTGTGAAAGACGGAGGTATTGTAACCTGTGTTGGGAAAACTCTTACCTGTGGACTGTGCTCTTGGCTCTTTCTTGCCATTAATCTCAATGGAAACATCTGATTTTTCCCACTGTATAATGCGAACCCCTGTTATCTTTGTAGTATAAAACTGTACTCAGCATGGGCTTTTCCGTTAGTCCTGAAGAGAGGTGGATGTTGGGATGCGTGTGCACAAGACTGTGTTTCTAGCAAATTGGGACCAAAAAAAAAATTAATTACTATTAGTAACTTAATTTTCTGCAAACTAAAGAGCCCCGAAGAGAAACCTACTTCAAAAGCTCTTTGTTTCTCCCCCCTCCTTTTTTTGTTAACAAAGGATACGTTCTAGCTGTATTTCAGTGGTCTAGGGTTTCAGCCACTTTCTTTGATACCGGTTTGTGTGAAAGTAGTTGTGTCAGACAGAAGGAAATGATAAAATCTATGAATTAAGGCAAAAGATGAGAAGGGCAGCGGGTAGCATGAAATGGAGATGTGTTCGGATCTAACAAGCATTCCTATGAGCAGACCCTGGTTTCTCTACTCACTACAGGCCAGGTTGATGATGTTTGGCAAGATTAATGGATTGGGGTGGGTGGCTGATAAAGATCTTAAGGAAGAGCAGATTCTGGTGACTACAGTATTGCAAGTTTATTTTTAGAACTCGATCACACTGGAGTTGCTAGCATTAGAAAAACTTCTTAGCTCACATTATACTGTGAATTTCTTTCATTTATTTTTAAAGTGGAAATTTTGCAAGCTGACGTTTTGCAGCATGCGTAGTACGATTTGGCTGACAGCATTGTCTGGCAAAAGAAATAACCAAATTATTATTCAGTCATGGGTTTTTAACAGCCGCAAAGCAAGTGGATGTTAACTAAATGATGCAATTTATTCCCTTCCTGCTTATTGCCAGCTTGCCTATTACAGAGAGACTGCCAGCTTTAAATAAGTGGTACCCAGATGGTAGTCGCATGACGCCCACTTGGTTACAGAGCCTAAGCACGGAATAACTCGGCAGCCACTACAAGCTGTGGGTCAATTGAGGGGGAATGCCTGTTGCTTCACAGTTTTGCATATGTAAATCTGTTAATGTTATGTCAGTATTGTGCGGTCTAAACACAAGCATTGCCTTTCTCTGGGGCCCAGATGAACTTGGATCGCCGCCCAGTTAATGAGGATCCGAGTGCGGAGTGGCAGTCGGAGGCTGCCGCTGCCGCTTGCTTCCTCGGCGTGAACTCGCCACATCCTGGATGCTCTCCTCCAGCAGCACTGCCCGGGGCTGGCAAGCCCGGCCGGAGCAGCGGGGCAAGCACCCCCTCTATTTTTATCTCCAGCACGGAAGAGGGTTGGCTTGGCTGGGTTGACGTTTTCTTTCTGTCTGCCACACTTCTGTGCTCGCCTTCATCGACTGCAGATGTGGCGCGCAGCCGCCTCCGAGAAGTCATGAACTGTGTCGTCTGCGCCCTTTAACAGCCAACATCTGCTGCGGCTGCCTGATGGAAGCGGCATGGAAACAATTTTGGGGAGAGCGCTGAAGTTTACCCCTCCAGACGATTACTTTATATTAATTGTATCGAGATAGTTACCATACGAGTTGGGTTTGAAGCCGATCTCCCACCCCTCCACCCTCCCTTTTTTATTATTGTTTTAAAAGCAGTAGTTAAAATTGTTTGACATGGGAACGCTTTTTACTGTTGATCATTTCTGGTTCTGAAAAGTTTATTACAATGGGTGAAAACAACAACCAAAAAAACCCATAAAAAGCTGGGCCTGTAATATGCTTAAAGGCTAAAAAAGTGCCAATAGTGTTGATTTAACCAAAGAAAATGTTCCTGGAGGTACTGTAAATTTTATGTGCCAGATGAAAAGCATTAAGTGTGTTATTTTTCATGAAGGAAAAACATTCTGATTTTTAACCATTTTGTAAATTATATTAATGCTGTAATATGGCTTAAAAAGTCTTGGGCCTGTTCCAGGAGCACTCGCCCCATGAGCAGGTCCCACAGGGGTGTGGGTTGGGGCCCTGGCTGGAGCAGGGTTGGGTGCAGGGACTCAGCAGGCAGAAACCTCTTTCTAGGCAAAGCACTCTGTTGTCACTTGGGTTTTTCTGTCCATTTTCTTCTTCACTGGAAGTTGGAAGTGAGCATTTTAAATGCAGCAAGAATAAAACTGAGGGGGAAAATAAGCTGCTTTGGAATGTAGCAGAAAGCTGAGATGGTTCGGTATTCTATCTTTATTTTGCTAATTATTTGTCATGGAGATGTGAGTTGATTCCCTGAGATTTCTTTTAAGCCTCTTAAGAGTAGTTTTTAGGGCTAATGGTAATTTTCCTCCACTGGACGTTCCCCAGCTACAGTGTTGTGGTGCTGCTTGCCAGCATGGCTGAGAAATAAGCTGAAGGTTCAGAATATGGACCAGCAAGGGGAAAAAGTGATGGGGAAAACCAAGTAAGTGGTGTAGGGATTGCATGAAGGGCTTATAACTTAGAGATGAGTCTGTCACTGGCATTGCTTAGGCTGGAGTGGGAATTGGTCCAGCAATTGTCCTTTTTGATGGAAAATTAGTTAGCAGTTGTTGAAGAGCCTATAGCAAATTCTTACACAATAAAAGTAAATCATGCTAGGCATTGGTTTATATGTGATTTTTTCAGTTCCTTATATTAGCATGAGAACTATAGCTTACCCTACTGAAAACTTAATTAGGCAAACAGAATGCTATGTTAGCAGACACTTAAAAACCCAATGTGCTCAGGACTGGATTCAAATAAGTTAATAAGAGTTATATTAGGTGTTTCTAATGGTACTTTCCATTTTTTAAAATAAATGCTGTCTTTGGTAATAAGCCACCCACACCTTTTTGGGTAATGGTTTAATTGAAAGGCTTGATTGTGTCCATTTAGTGCCAGAGGATCCCTGCTGCTGTGCGGTATGTTAATGCAGGTCTCTTCATACACTTTATATTTGGATGCCTGATGTAAAGCTCCTATAGGAGAAAACTGGAATGAGAAAAGGAAACAATCTGTTGTGGAGTATGCTCAGAAGAGCCAGCAGACAGGAGCAGAACAGATATTCAGAGTTAGTGTGGGTGTAGGGGTGCATGCATGTTTGTATGTAATGTATTTAAAATGCCAATAGCTTATGCCTTTTGAAGGCTCGGAATCATAGCTGTCGTATTAGATATACCATTTCCAAAAATAATGCCAGGAACAGACTTGATACTGATTGTTTGAAAAAGCATTATTATTCCATGATACCTTTTTTTGGGCTTCTGTACCCACTTAAACCAAGTGTTTCCTTGCAGCATTCCTCAAAAATTGTTTGCTGGAAGGATTTTGATTCCAAATTGTAGGTATATTCTTAAGGTTTTTTCCTCCCAGAAGGCAGAATGACAAGGAGAGAACGTTCTTACTTTGTTTCTTACTCATTTCAGCAAATAGATATTTTTAGACAAAGGACATTAATGTAAAGCCTGCACATTTAAGCTGGCATTCGGAAGTTTGGAACTTTGTTATTCTATAACTGATGCTGCACTGTTTCCTCTGTGTCTTCATGCTTCTGCCTATAAAGTGGGAATGGGTAAAAGTTGCCATGTTAAGAGGGTGCTGAAGGATTTAAATAATGCTTGTGAAGTGATGAGGTCATCTAATACAGGGTGTTTTGATAATAAAAAGAATCAGTGTCTTCAACCACTCTCAGCCTCAACATGTCTGCGCTGTTGGTGCCATACAGTGGGTCTGTAGTGTTTCTTAACAGTGAACACAGCTGGTTTTATGCCACCAAGCAGAATTGCCAAAGGTTGCAGACTTTAAAACGTTTCTTGAACATCAGTAAAGCCGCATTTATTTGTTACGCTGTTGGTACAGATCATGGCATGTGTGCCTTCTAAAAATTTTAGGTTAATGTTTACATGTCGTGGACCAGTGCAAGTGTGTGTCTGTCATGGGTATGGCAACCTTTATTTGGCAAAAAGGGCAGAGCCTGGTTACGTGATAAGGATAAGTTTGCCAGAAAATGAGTGATACAGCAGTGTGCGAAAAAAAGAAAAAAGAGGATACGTAAAAATGCCTTTCGTTTGTCATCACTTTACACCCATCTCTAAACAACGGAAACCTTCAGTGCTAACAAGCACTCACAGTAGAGCTAGAGAGGTCCTTTCAAAGCAGAGACGGTTTGGGGGATTCCCTGAGAGAAGATCAGATAAGATAGTAAGTGGAGGATTCAGGCGGAAAAGTGGTTTGGAATTGCAAATCAGTGGTTTGCCCATAAGTGCTTTGGGTTGGCTGTGGTGTTTTCTGATCGTACGTATATATCTATTTATTTTTTCCCCCCCAAGATCTTGAGCAATTTTTCACCCGCCTTTAAGCTCTTTTGAAAGGGTCCTGTTTTTCAAAGGTTGTGCACTCCAGAGCTCTGCAGGCTGATGAGAAATCACTGCTCGTTCTCTTGAGGCTCCTGATCTCTGCATGTGATAGAGCTCCTCACTTTCAAATGCTTTAGCATAATTCGTTGCTTTCTTGAACATTGTAGGAGGTTGAATAAATATGATTTCTGAAATATGTATGTATACATAGATATATGTATGTATATATAAAGCAATGAAACTTGGACATGCTGGGTGTTAAGCAACTCGCCAAAAGCAACAGGAGGAACCAATGTCAGAACAGGACTTAAATTTATCTCTTGCTCATTGGTGATCCCACAGCTGGGCAGGATCCAGCTAAGCAAACTGTGATGTGGTGACTGTTCTGTCTCTTCCCACACAATGTACTTACAATTTATTTACGATATATTGTAAAATATATTGAAATATTTAGGGAGTTCGACATATTTCATGTAATCACTGGAGGATGGTAGGTTTTAGTGCATCACTTGGCTCAAGCCCTCTAGACCTTGGCCAGTTCTTTCCTGATGTGAAATGTAAAGCTGTTGTCTGGGAGAAAAAAAAAAAAGATTTTATAAGTTTAATAAATATACCAACACCTGGCTGCAAAGAGAGGTAAGTGGGTTTGTGGGGGAGAGGGGGTTATTGTTCTCATCTATTTGTTTAGCTTGGAAGAAGAAGGAGCAGAGTGGCTGGGTGTCACGGGGATGTGTCCATCCCCACCGCTGACGGCACGCATAATGGCAGGTCCCAGCTGCCTAGTACCAGCATGGGTTTCTTGGTGCTGGCTGCCTCAGGGGACACGGCTGGTCACCACAGCAGAGGTGGCTGAATCTGCATAAAATGTCCTGCTCGAGTTTGTGGGAGCCTTGTTTGTTTGTTCTAGCATGTTGTCATTTTCAGCTTGTCTCTGAGTTGTGACCCCTAGTCTGGTCATCTGTGTCCTTGCACCTTCACTGCTCTGCTTTCGCAGACAATCATTTGGGCTATGCTTTCTGCCCCAGGTAGGAATTGAGTGTTCTACAGAGGGCACCAATATCCAGCTGCATCCCCAAATCACCTTCAGTGCCTACTGCCCCCTTCAAATGGCCTAAAACGTACAGCTTCGTTTCATCCATGAGGCAGTCAAGCTATCTCAAATCACTGGCACTCTCAAGACTGAAAATACTGTTGGCATAACACAAGTATAATTACTGTCAGTATAATCAACAAGGATTACTGGATTGATTTCTCTCTTCCTGTTTTTTTTTTCCCTTCAGATGTTTAAGAAACCCCAAACTTGAATAGGAGTACGTAACTTGGTATTGTTCCCCATTGCTGGAGGCATCCTTCTGAGCCAGAGCTCGGCTTCCCCTAGAAGATGTAGGATCTTGCATGCTGTCAGTCTAGATTATGAGTACAGTGTTGCCAAACCCATAGGTATAGTAGCAAGGAGAAGGCAGCACTGATCATGCTGTTTTGTCCAGCAAAATGCTTCCACAGTTGTGCATGGTGTGTCAGCTGGGGAGCCTGCTGCTTCCCCCCGGGCAGGCAGAGAGCAGAGGGAGACAGCATCAGCAGCAAGGAGGATGTGATGAAACAGTGATAGTGATCTGGAGCTTGGGAGATGGTTCTCTTGAATCCTCCCTCGATGCTAACTTCACTGCAGATAAAAGCTGAAAAAGGTTTGGTCTCCTTGGTGATTTGGGTGAGGGTGAAAATGGCTTTAATCTTTTTGGCTGAAGTCTGAAATGAAGGTATAACCTCCCTTGCATCTGGCAAAGAAACATGTTTCTTACAGGTGTAGCTTTGGGTTTTCGTCCTGTGTTCTCTTGCAAATGAGCTTCCCTTTTCTTTCCTTTTTTTTTTTAAACATACATATGCCTCCTTTTGGAAATTCTTGTTTCCATCCAGACACCTGCATTTCAAGTCTCTATCATGCAGATTCATTTTTCTCTTTAGACGTGTGCCATGCTGACAGGCCTAAGGCTAGAACATGCTTTTTATCTCTGAAGGCTTTCTCTTGCACTTTCACTTCGAGAAGGTAATACTTTGAGGTAAAGGCGAGGGGCTGTGCCCTGCTCTTGAGAGCCAAGACCTGGGCTGTTGCTCTGGGTTGAAAGTCAGATTGTTTCGCACTTGTGACTTGGGATCAGGAATACTAAAAGGTTTGCATGTCTGAATGAAAGGAAGAGAGATGTGGATTTGGAAAAGACCTGCTTGAAGAGAGACTTTTGAGCTTAACTTCTGGATTTGCTTTCATTTATCAAAATGCACAAAATCTGAAGAGGAAGGTTGACTTTTGGGGATTGTGTCCTCAAGGTCTGTGTTCTGGCTTTTTTTTAATGCTGGGCTAGTACATGAACAGAGATCTTGAACATCCCATGAATTCAGATGAGACAAGCCTAAAAATCATAAGTTATGCATGCATTGAGGTTGCATCAAAAGTTCTTTTTGAGAAATACAGCCATTTTATTGAAGCCTTGTCATGCAGGCACTGTGCTTTGCCATCTTCTGGACTGCCCCAGGATCGTCTTCATTAACTCCCACTGTCTTCTGCATTAACATTGGCTTCTGTGCTCCATTTAGATTTTCTTTAAAGCATTACATAAACAACTATCATGTAAATACAGGCATTTGTAATGGTGCTTTTAAATTAAAAACACTCTTGGATTCATGCAAGTAGACACATGCTTGCACAAAATAACTTTTGGCTTCCCCCTAACACTTTTCAGAATAATTTAAAGGAAGAAAAGATTTGCAAACAGTTGTAAAAGAGCCATAAAAAACTGTCAAATACCAGACCTTAAGCTAATTGTAAACTGTTTTGCTCTTGGAAGTCATACAACATTGATCTCATAGCTGCTTCATTAAGAAGGTGCTTCTCTGTAGCAAAGGAGCTGCTTGCCTAGGTAGCCATGAGCGAAAATAGCAAGAGATCTTGGGCTTCTGCTATGAATGCCCAGTATAAACTAGAATAGCTCCAGGCAACTGAAGTATTCTGTACCAAAAAGGAAGGCAAGCATTGCAGGGAGCTGAACAGGAAAAAGCTGCAGAGCTGAAAACTTCATTTTTTTTTCCTCCTCCCAACTGCTTTATCCTAGAAAAACCACATCATCCCCAGCCCTTTGTGGGCAGGCATGGCAGAGGTGGGATGTGTTGTGGGAGGACCTACTGGCACAGGAGGATGCAGGTATGGGTGATGTGTGCAGTAATGCCTGCAGGTTTACTCTCTGACTGTCCTTATGGAATATGTTCTAATCTTTAATTTTCAAAGGGAGACATGAAAAATAATCTTTTCTGGACAGAGAATTGGCCAGCTGGTTAGTTGCATCATTTTTTTTTTCAGGGTACCAAGGACGACAAGCACTTGTGGGTCAGCTTTTTCTGATTGGCATTGGTGGAAAAAAATAAGTCAATAGTCCATTAGACTAGATTGTTGGAAAAACTTTTCTCTGAACTCAGCTCTAATTCTGCAGCTGGGGGATGGTTTACTTGAAGAATGTGCATAGCTCTTTGCATTGTGTCCTTCCAGTGCTGTGAATTGGGGTGTCTGCTTCACAGAAATATTAATAGCAACCTACTGGGTCTCATCTCTAGTGTGTTCACTCTCAGTCTCTCTCCTTCAACCAGTTTCTAAAGCTTTATCATTAAATCTCTTTAAGAAGGGAAATTCTTGCCTTTGTGTATTGGTTGGGCTGATGAATGGTCGTCTGTTATCTGCTCAGTCCATGACTGAGTCGGGCTGTCAGAGAGAGAGAGCTGAAGTCAAAGGGACTTTATTTAGGGCTTCTCTACCTCCTCTGGGTTAGCCATGGAGTGGATTCTCTTCCCATCTGTTCCTGAACCATAAATGTCCTGTTTTACAAAAGGGAGGCCTGGGGATTTTATCTGACCCAGCCATTTCCTTTGTGATTTCCCAATTTCCTTCCCCTGCAGCAGTCCCGTGTTGATCCCTCACTTCCAGCCATAAAGATGTGTCTCCCCTTGCAATGATTCTTCTAGCTGCTGAACAAGGGGAGGGAAACCAAAGTGTCACTGCTCACCCCTGGTGAATTTGGACATCACCCATACATGCTCAGTTCCTGGAAGTCCAGGTCTGTACTGGCAGTTGAACGTCTTGGTTTGCAAGTGTTGATGTGCTACTTGGGAGCTGCAGGGAAGGTTAAAATCCTGTGTGTGCTTCTAAAACAATATCAGCTTTTCTCTGAAAAACTCATGCGTGAGTTACCTGACAGCAGGTCTTTGTGCTTACGAGGTCTGACTTGGGTGCGTGCGCATGACTGTTCAGACCAGTTTCAGTACATGTTCTATATTGGGTAATGCAGCTTAAGCGTTTGGCAGTATGGTGTTTTCCCCCAGCCCAGAAGTAACTGCAAGTAGGGACTGAGTTGCCAAACGTTAATCAGGGTTGTTTTGCTGATTATTTAATATCTACTAGGGGCTGAATTCCTGGCTGACAGACATTATAGGGTGCAGAGTCTTCTTGAGAGTGGATTTTGGCTGGTCAGAACTGAATGTAAGAGCAGCCTTCAGTTAGCCTCAATTTTGTTGCTGTGTAGGCATGAGCTAGGCTGCAGGCTCCTGGATTTTGGAGCATGCCAGCACCCTGGTGGCCTGTTTAGCTGGAAAGTTTGAGCACGGAGAGACGCAAAAGAGGATTGGGTGAACAGGAGGTTGCCTACTTCTCTACCATTGCAGTGCACTGTAAATGGTCAGGGAATAGGGCAGCACTTAATAATTTTAAGAAGAAATTCCTGGAAACACAAATGAAACAATACCAAGTGGGGAAAAAAAAAAACCCAAAGCATACCCAAAAATCATCTGTGTGCCCAGATTGATACCATGTACCATTGCTCATGCAATGGTTTGGTGGTTTGATGCGCTGCTGTTCTTGCTAGCTTAGGTGTGACTTACTTTTCTGGTCTTACTCACATTCCTCATCAGAAGCATGTCAGAGAATTGGTAAGCCATCCAGTAGATTTTGGCCTATCTAGCTGTAATAATGCTCAACTTTGCATTTTGTGTGGTATGCTTAAATTGTTTTGAAAGCATTAGGAAAGAAGGGACTATACACAACTTGATCAAGAAAGCCTTTGTGATTCCCCTATGACTCTGTAGGTGGTAAGACCAGTTGCTGGCCCCTGCTTGATGTCTCACAATCGTGCCCTTCCCTGACTCATCTGGTGCTAACAGTGAGTTTTCTTGCATCTTCTTGCCTCATTTATCTGTGTTTTTTTGTGTGTGTGTCTACTTCCAACTCTTTTCCGATTCCAAGGACCACTGTGTGTGTGGCTGTTAAGCATCACTCCGACTTCTGCATCCCCTTGTGGCTTTGCTCTGCCTCACAGAGAAAACATAAAAGTTTATCCGTGCTTTCCCAGCTTTCCTCAGTTTTGCCCCATTTTAACCACCTTCCTGTATCCTGGAATCATCAGTACCTCTTCATTGCATCAGTGCAGCTAAGCTTTCTCCCAGAAGCACTTTGCTACTTGTTTCCCAGTGATTGCCCTCTCGGGTATGAGTGACTCTGTGTCTGTGAGAAAGTACATCTTATTTTTGGACTGTCATCTACAACGTGATTTTTATTGCACCCAGCAGCACTGTCTGCTGTTGTAGTGGAGCACCATGGTCTGTTATGCATCGTCCCCTGCCAGGTAGTAGGAGAATGAATATGAGATCCTTATCCTAGACCTGGGCCGACAGAGGTACAAGGAGATGTGCAACTTGACAGAAAGACCATGCAGGAGAGGAAAACCAAGCATGGACCTCTTGATGAAATCTCCAGCTGGTGGCTGAACTCCAGGACTGTTTTTCTCTCCACAGTGTCAGCCTTAGTTAGTTGGTCTCCAGATGCTGCCACTATATGAATATTCAGAGCCAATAAAATATGCACAATACTGTAAACCTTGCCAGGGTGAGGATCTTGAGGGCTCGATGAACTTTGTAACAGCATTACTCAGTTGTAGGGGCACGACTGATGCAGCAATTGATTTCTCAGTTCAGGCTTCACCTTCTTTTGAGCAGAGTTCATCCCTGTTTGCTTTTCATAATAGCGTTATTACACCTCACTGGCAGCAGGACAAGGGAGAAACGACCGTGCAGCTTTTCATTCCTGTTTTCATTCCTTGTGTACTCTGTGCCATAATCAACAGTGGTGAACACCAGCCTGTCAGGCTTGAATTTTGCATATCTGGTCTGTTATCAGCTGACTATCGTGGTATTAACACTAATGTAAAATATTGTTTTAACTCAGAATTTTCCAACACCTACAGAACAAAGGCCCAAAGAGTTTCAATATTAATGAAAAAAGCAAGAGGAAAAAAAACCACAAAGCTATGCTGCAGTAGCAAGAATACAAAAAAATGCATCTTTAAACTTTTTTTTTCTGCTGATCTAGTTTCTGCATGACTCACGAGCCAGGCTCTAAAATGGCCTCCAAACATGCATGCATAATTTTGCACATCCAAGTGTCTGCATATGCAGTGCTCTTAAATATCCCCAAGGCGTTGGCTTTGCTGCTGG
>JANHGB010056332.1:30781-41455 GCA_026283785.1 Coracopsis vasa
AGCATCCCTATAGCCCCCCTTCAGATACTGGAAGGCTGCTATGAGGTCTCCACGCAGCCTTCTCTTCTCCAGGCTGATCAGCCCCAACTCTCTCAGCCTGTCTTCATACGGGAGGTGCTCCAGTCCCCTGATCATGCTCGTGGCACTCCTCTGGACGTGTTCCAAGGAGGACACGTGGACGTGGGTGAGCCTGGTCCGATTGCTTGTCTGGCTGGGGATGCCCAAGGCTGGATAATGCTAGCTGGGATCATCCCAATCCATGAAACAGCCAGCATAAGGTCCCCTCTGCTCTCAGCTGTGCCACAGGGGAAACTGAGGCAGGGAGCAGTGGGGACAGGGGAGCAGAGGTACCTGGAGGAGGAACTCTATCTGGGCGCAGAGGCTGTGCAGCTCCCGGCT
This sequence comes from Coracopsis vasa, assembly GCA_026283785.1. Taxonomy (NCBI): domain Eukaryota; kingdom Metazoa; phylum Chordata; class Aves; order Psittaciformes; family Psittacidae; genus Coracopsis; species Coracopsis vasa. The sequence continues at coordinate 31,181 of JANHGB010056332.1, forward strand.
CCCATCTGTCACTGGCAGGTTCTGCTCCCGGTAGCAGTGATTCAGCTCAGTCACAGTCTCTGTGGGATGGCAGGGCTGAGCTGGCAGCGCCCTGCCCAGGCAGCGGGCACCCTGCTCCATCCCACACCTCCCACTGCCTCCCGGCTCCCGGCCCGGGGATTTCTGACAGCGGGTGAAAGAGGAACCTGCCCTGGGATGAAATGGGGGAGCAGGGGAGTGAATGGCACCCACCAGGGCTGGCAGGGAGCATGGGAGCAGACAGCAGTGGCATGCGCTGCCCATGGTCTAGGTGTGAGGAGGGACCTGGCATGGCCAATGTGAGATGTGCCATGCAGGGGACAGGCTGGCAGGGGACAGGCTGGCAGGGGACACGCTAGCACACTTACTCTGCAGGTCCTTGATGATGCGGTTGAGTTCCCCGTCCCCTGCCATGGCTGTCCCCGGGGCTCTGCAAAGGCAGGGGCAGCAATAAAAGGCTCCAGGCTGACAGTCACCTGGCATCCCAAGCTGCCCCAAGGAGAGGGTCTGTCCCTCTAGCTCCACCCCAGAGCTGCCTACTGTTAAGGTAAGAGGGGTGGGCTCAGGCACCCCCTTTCCCTGCCTGTCTCCTCCATCTACATGGGGTAGGGGGTATGGGGTGTGCAAAGGTGCCCTATCCTGTATCCCTTTAGTTGTCCATGTGCCCTGTCCCAGAATGCCCCCAGGCTCTGTCCCACACTGTGCCCAGCCTCTCTTCCCATTCCCTGGGGGGCCTCCCAGTGTGTCTCTATCCCCCAGGATTCAGGATATGGGCTGGCGCTGGGAAAGCGCTGCCTTTGTTTCTGCTCTCAGTTCCCTCACTCACATCACAACCAGCGATGGGGGCTCACAGGGGGTGGGGTGGGGAAGGGGCTAAGAACTTCATCACCAGAAGGGCCCTAGCTTCAGGTGGTATAGCTTCCCTGATGGCCTTGGCCCAGCCTTTAGTGTGTGCCAATCAATGACCAGCATCCATGCAACTTGCTCTTCTCCACAGGTTTATGCTGGGCTAGTTAGCTTAAAGAATGCCTGTTTTGCTTTTTTTTGGTCTTCTTTTTGGTTCCTCTTATGTGAAAATCATAGCCTGTGAAAGAAGACGTGGGCTTTCTGAGTACCAGCTATGTTCCAGGAACTAGCTGGACAAGGGAGGCTGAGGGACAACCAGACTTCGCAAAAAGTTCTGCATGAAGCTATAGAAATGAGGCAGAGACCACCTTCGGGCTGATGGCATTTTTAGTCATAGGGCAGTGGGACCTGCTGCCTCTGCTCATAGAATCAACAAGTAAATAGGTTAAAAATTAAGTCTGCTTACCTGCTTTTGTTTTGTTTTGTTTTTCTTTCAGTAATTCCTGATAGGACCCCTTTTAAAGCAGGCATCTCATCTGTGCATCTCATACCTTTTGTAAAATAATAAAGAGCTCTTTAATGAAAAGCCAGCATGTGGATGTGCTCGCAGGTGTCAGAGCAGGGTTTTCACCCTCAGGGGGGGATGTACAAACTGTTTTCAGCTGAAGCAGCGGAGGCCAGTTAGCAACCAAAGTCATGGGTGGCTCTTTCAACGGCTTATGATAATAAATCCTAATTTTAGGGGGTTTGATGTGCAGATGACATCCACTTTTCTGAAAGTGGCCTGTGTGTGCAGCGATACTTGACGCATGTTTCGGATGCTTATTGTCGGTCAGGGTAGGGTGAGCATACCTGACATAGCAGAAAGGTGTTGATTTGATTAAAATCTGGCTCTATTGTCTGGCAGAAGCCCTGAATCCCCCTTTTACCCTTTCTGCAAGCAGAAAGAAGTGCAATTTTCGTTCAGCATAGATGTTTCCCTTTCATCCCTGAAGCTAATTTTTTTTTTTCCTGCAGCAGTTTTGGTGAAATTATGTATCACTTGTGATAATTCATTTTAAAAATTCCTGAGCTGTGTGGCGTACTTTCATGAAAATTCATTTAGATAAAATTAGATATTATTGTTTAATGAGGTGGCATTTCAATTTAGACCTTGCATCATGCATATACCAAGAGTTTTTTATGGAATAGTTAGGTTCATTTGAGTAATAAAGGCTGAATCATGGGGGCTTTAATTCTTAATCGCTGTGAGGATTGTTATCTGTGGGATGTGAGCTGTCTTAGTGGTATTCAATCAAGTGTCCACTTAGCCGTGACCAGAAGTAATTGCTCCCAAGTGGGTTGCACAATGACCTGTTAATACTTGCTTTGACCCTCTGACCTTGTCTGCCCCATTGTTTAGGATTTTATAGCGAGCGAGTCTGCATTTCTGTGGGGTCAAGTAGATATCTGAGGTCAAACATTTTCTGATTACTCCATAGTGTACACTGTAAGTCTGCGGAGTTGTTGCATAGCAATAGTCACCGCTTCAGAGCAGGACGCAAAGGGTTGGGAAATTGTCTTCCTGAATGCATGTAAACAGTTTAATATTTTACTGAAAGAAGTTCATCTTGTAAATTAGGTATGAATAATACATTTGTAATTACTACTCATGTCTTTAAACACTTGTGTCTTAATTGGCTTGGGTATTTTTTTAATGTATTTGCATTTTGTCAGGGAAGTTAATTTTAACTTGCAGGGATGGAAGGCAAGTTACGTGGACCGGGGATGGCTTTGTCCTGCATCTCTTTAACGTCTGGGCTTGTGTCAGTGTTTCTGCATGAGTTCAGGTGGGGATTGCTTCATCCCTGCCTCAGACTGCTGTGGTCAACTATTTTATGTGCCTCTCGCAGCCTTCCAGAATTAATTTGACCTACTTGTTGATGACTGCGACCCGTGGACGGTTGAGTGTCCTGTACTAATTTATTGGCTACGTTTAAATGTCACTGAAAGCACGGTCGTATTGTGCAGTAATTTGCGGGTGGAGTTGCCGTGTGTAGCTGAAACGCAGTATATTCTTAGCAGCGTATCTGGCAAAATAGCACCATTGCACAAACAAAGCCTTGGTATTGTTTGTAGCACTACTCCCTCGTTTCATGTGGTGGTTACCGAGTTCACTAGCCAAAACACTTCTGCGCACTCTTCAGCCTTGTGGGTCAGCTTAGCTCTAAAATAACATCTATGCCCCTCTCTCGGCATCACATCCTAGGGAAAATATTTTGATCATCGTTCCCTGAGCGGGACTGGTGTGATGACACAAAGCAGTTGGATCACTATACAGTTTGGGGACAAACACAGCTAGCGTTCCTGTGAGAGAAGCAGACTATAGTCAACTGAGTAAGCAAGAAACGAGTGCTAGAGAGAAAACTATATAGCATATGTGGGGGAGAAAAACAAAACAGTGACTCTTTCCACTGCCAGAATATTTAAAAACAAACAAACAAGAAAGCAAAGCAAAGCACGCCTTGCAGTGAAGGGAACCTGAGGATTTTTCTTACTATGTGTGAGGCCATGTGGGGATCTCCTCTTGCCGGAAGGTTCTTGGAGAGGTTGGACTGCCCATTCCCTGAGACCCTGTCGTGGCTGGTACAGGACCTCATAAGGCCACACATGAGTTGGCCGCAGAGCTCCTTCTTGATTTGATTCCTCATGTCTTAAAACCACATGAAAACTGTGGTATCTTGTGCCAGATTGTCCCTGAGGCCTTCTCTGTCGTAAGCTTTGGGCACGGCTGGGTTTATGGAGGCGCCTTCCTTTGTAGGCATTGGTATTTCATGTCCCAGCACACTCCTCTCGTCCCCCATGGGCTGGGGATGCTGTTGGTGCAGGCACCGGTGTGGCCATGCGGTCTTGTTTCCCGCCCAAACTGTGACCTGAGGGATCACCAGAGGCAGACATGATGGCTGCCTTTCTCTATGCCATCTAGCTCTGCCTCCCCACTGCAGCTCGCCTCAGGAGGGAGCATCTCCTCACATCTCCTCATCCTCTCTGGAAAGTGTAACTGTGGGGAGATGGTATAGAAGAGGATTTTCACCTCATGTTGCTCAGGGTCTGGTTGCTTCCTTGGATGGTGCAATTCCTTCTGGGGGCCTGCCGAGACCTCAGGTAAGGTGAACTGGGGATCAGGAACTTTACCCTCCTTGTGCTGTGGAATGAGAAGGGTGGTGGGACTGTGGGGAGGGCACCAGAAATGCAGTTCTTAGGTGCATATTGTAGGGTCTGTGGTAAAAAAACAAATGTATTGTCTTTAACAATTAGCCAGAGCCAGAACATGACTCATAAACACCCAATCCAGAGGGTTTTGTGAACTTGATTTTTGAGGTTTTCACAAGAAAATGGTGTGTTCTTTACTCCATTTCTAAATAAAAAATATATATATGCAGCTTGAAAAACTGCATACACAGCATCTCCAACATGATACTTGTTGCTTTGTACCAAGCCCAGGCACTCTAGATCCCTTGTCTGCTGGTGGTGTCTGCAGCAGAGCACTAGGAACTTGCTTCTGGTGGGAAGATCTTGTGCCGAGTCCAGAATAAACAGAGTATTTCTTAACTTCTGAAAGGAATGTGAGCGGATGCCACGGAAATGAAAGATCCTGTTTAACATGGGTACTGCAACCTTGATCTTTTTTTTTTTTTTTAATTGAAATCTGGGAAAACATCTTAAGATGTTGCAGAGGGTTTTTGGAAAGCCTGCGTTTTCCCACACGCCTGGGTCTCTGTAATGCCTTTGTAGGTGGTGTGTGGTTTGTGTCAATCATCAGTCAGGTGCTAATGGTGATAGAACCTTATTCAGCCTCTGAACCTGATGCATTTCAGCTCATTGATCTTTGCAAACACGCTTATACAAGCTGGGGGAACTGCAGGCTTGTAGCCACAGTTTTCAGCCATCTCCAGAGTTTCCTTTTGTAGCTTAGGAGAAGACAGAATACCAGTTCTGCAGCAGCCTGAGACATCACTGCGGTGAGCCCTTCCATTGCCTTGATATCAGTTTAGCTATTTCATTTTTTCCCCAGCAGAATAAGCAGCAGCACAGATTGGCCGTTGTAATTAATTTTGTGCAGGAAGCAGGAGCTGAATGTTCCAGCATCTTCTGGTTTTCACTCGGGTTGAAGAGGGCACTCCTTGTCCCTGCAATACTCCTTGTCCCTGCTTCACTCCTTGTCCCTGCTACAGTCCTTTCAAGGAAAATATGATACTTCTCATGGGATCGGGTATGGGTTTGGTGTGAAATTTTAGGGGATGTAGCGTCCTCATTGGATGCAGATCGGGGCAGCTGTTGATCCAAATGAACAAAAGGATTAAAGAAAAATATGACTGTCATCGGGTCACTTTGTGCCTGTGGCCTTTTGAGCTCTTCCTGCTATGACTGGTTGCATCTTGCTGCTTTTCTGAATCCACCACCAAGAGCGTATCATAAGAAATTGAAACTCCTATATCAGCCCAGTCATGTCAGTATATGATAATGGTGCCCTGCACTCTTGGGGCCATATGCCTTCTATCATCAGTTTGTTTTTTTTTTCCAGAAATGTTATGTAGCTATTAGCATGGTCCTAGGACACCTTGCAGAGCTGTTCCTGCCAAGCACTGAACAGCCCTAAGAAGTTGTTAAAACTGTAAATGCAAAGCAGAAGCACTCAGCAATTTCAGAAGCGCTCGGCACCTTCCAGGATAGAGCAATTTAAAAAAGAAAAAAAACCCCAACCACACAACAAAAAACATGAGATGTAGTTATGCAAATTATGACCTTTAAATGCATTTTATATTTGGATTGAAGTTGCTAACGCATTCTTTCCAAGTTCTGTTTTTCCAGTGCGATTCTGCTTCAGGTGCTTCTCTTTGTATTGGTGGAGTGGAGTGGTGGTGGCCTCGTGGAGGGAGTGTGGGACATGGTGACTGGGAAAAGCAGACGCCATGCTCTGGGGTGGGTAGCACATTGGTTAACAAGGGGCCTAAATAGGTGGATTTTAATTTCACTGGAGGGCCTGAGCACATTAACTAGATGGCAGATTCCTCATTAGCTAGATGGATTAAAATTTGTATCATGGCTGATGCCTATCCTGACTAATACATGTAACTAACAGCTCGTCCTACTAGAGCTATTGGACGTGGCTTGGGTGGAGGAGAGGGATTGGCTTCTGCGGAGGATATTTGCAGAAAGTCACATTTCCACCATATGTTAGCAGGAGTCTGTTTGGATGCAGGTTTTGGATGGAGTCCTCTGTGTTGCTGTAATCTGGTTTGTCCTTTTTCTACCACTAGTTCTGAATCATACCAACTCCTTGGATTCTTTTGTGTGTTTCCTGAAGGACAGTGGAACATTTCTGCTGGCTCAGCTGCCTTTCACCCCTTACTTCACATTGATGAAGTAGTAAGTTCTGGAGGACTGAAGGCAAATTTTTGTGGCAGTCAGGAGTGAGAAGGGCTGCAAAAAAATCTGAAAATTCTGCCAAATTAATAAGAAAAAAAAGAAAAATAAAGCTAGAAAAGGAAGGTACCAGGAACCTCATCAATCCTGATTCAGGTCTGGCTTGTGACAAATCATTATGTAGGAAGGGAAATATCCCTTTAATTTTTAATAGCTTTGCAGTGAAGTTTTATTAGGCAATAATCTGGTTCCTGAGTGGATAAAGGATAAGTGTGAGAGCCGAGTAATTTTGTCCCCTCCTGTGCAGTTGGGAAAGGAAGAGAGGGGTCAGGGCGAGACAGCTGCCTTGTGAAGCTCAAAGCAGCATCCTTCTCCGTGCCACAAGCATACCGAATGCTTCCAAATGGATGTTTACAACATAAATATGTTCAGGATGTGGGTAGCGAGAGAAGTGTGGGAATAGACGCGAAGGTGCATGGGAGTGGGGCTGCGAAGGGGGAGGTGTGAAGAGAGCCAGGAGAGTGTGATGCACATTTTGCAGATAACTTCTCTTCGGGTACCTCCTTCCAAAGCCTGGGTGCGCACTTCCCTGCTCCTACCAGCCTGTCCTGGGGCTTTATGTTTGCTGCAAAGAGTTTCTCTTACTGTCTCTCCTAATGTCACCAGTCTCTTATTTCCAAAATGTTTTTATTTTCAGGGTACGACAGCTGATAATAAGCCTCGATTGGTCAAGTAGGTTAATTTGTAGCTTGGTTGTTGGTGTTTGGTGTTTCATACAGTATTTCCCAGGCACTGAGTGCAATAGACATTTCACTGGCGATTAATAAAGCAGTGTAGGGCACTCCTCGATAATATAATCCTTATGCCAGCCTGGTTGCTAAACCCATGAGTCCCTCAGGCAGTAGTAGACAACTACACTTGGCGTTGTTGCTTGTTTTACTGTTGTCTCAGATGACTAGGCAGCATTTCTGCGATTTTAAGGCGGCGTGTACTGCAGTATCTGGGATGAAATTACCACTTACAGATGTATAGGTGACAATCTGACTCCCTTCAGCTGTTGAGCATCGGTGACTTGGGGAGGCTGGTGGCGTGGGGCGCCTTCATCGCTCTGTGCTGAGGATCAGAAATGAGCAGCTGGCCTTCTCTCGTCATTTTTTTCTTCCTTCTATTTTGAACATCTGCTTGCCTGATTGTTTTCTGTTTTTTTCTTTTTTTTCTTTTTTTCTGTGGCTCTTTTAATTTGTGGTGAATGTGTATTTAATGTAAGTAAGATGTTAGCTTCTGTCTAGTTTTTCAGCAAGCATTCCAGTAATTACTGGAGTACCTTTGAATGCTACAGCTGCTATTTCTAAGTTAAAGAATCACATTTTCCAAGCATTTGTAACTGAATTCACATGGGTAAAACTTGGCATTCACATTGCCGGCCCACATATCTTATTTTGTCTTGATCCTTTGGGTTAGCACATCAGCTTTGTATTTGATTACAATGGTAAAAATGGCTTCTTGCCGCTTTGGGTGGGCTTGTAGTACTGATGTTTTATGAAATTGTTTTAATTTAAAAAGAAAATAATACTGATTTGGGCCCTGAAATGGTTTCTTTGTAGTTACTGCTGTGGGCTGGTGTCTTCCCCTAGTCTCCTTACCCCTTAATACTGTGAAGCAGTCACTATTATTTTAATATTATTTGTTGGTACGTTCCTGGTAGGCTTCTCAGAGCATGGTTTGATCCTTTCTCTGCTGATGTCAGGCAATCTCTTTTAGCCAAAGGACGTTGGCTAAGGCCAAGCTTCCCCTCATGCCCTCGGCGATGTTAACTCAAACTCAGCTTTCCCAGATGCTCCTGGAGAGCGATGCACCCAGTTCCTGTTGATTTTAGGAAATTAAAAAACAACAACCATGATTTTAAATTCACCTTACCTTTCCATCACAGATCGTAGTGTTAGGTGCACAGGTCTTTGATGACGTGTGTGGATTGGCTGCACCAGTGCTTTGCTTTGCGTTATTTGAGCGCAGGGTGGTTCTGAGGATGTCCCAGTGCTGACAACACAGCTCCAGCCCTGTGGCTGCTCTGCAGCAGTAAGTGACACTCTCTCCCCTCTCTCCTCGTATTTTCAAGTGTGATTTTTGCATTTCCCACCCAGAAAGGGTTTTTTTTGGTTGTTTTTTTTTTAATGGCTATTTGCAAGTTGAAAGGTAACAAAAAAAAAAAAAAAAAAGAGTGCGGGGAAGATTGAAATTTGACCTCCAAATATACTTAGTAGATGTGGTGATAATTACAGAGCTTAGCTTTCGTGGAAATGGGTCCAATGTGTGGTTTGTTTCTCTGGGTAGGTATGCTAAATGTAGGGCAGATGAGTTGAACAATAAAAGCTGAATTGATGGTAGAGCAAAGTACTTCAGAAAATTACATTATTTAGTAACACAAATTTTGTGAAAAAGCCTCAGTCTTCCAATAAAAGCTTGAGAATAGAGCCAGACTTAATTAACTACCAATATTAATTTATGTCATTGTTATCAGCAGTAGTTTTACTCACATTTTAATATTTGAGCTGCTTAGCTCTTCTTTGCAGTAAGTGTCCCTTTAATGGGACATGTAAAATGATGTTCCACATGTAATTATACTTTAATTACATATATTCAGGAGGGAAACATATCCAAAGGATAGACACTGGACTTTGTCTTGAACTTAGGTTTTATTTGCATGTTATAGGAGCTAGTATCTATAGGCTCTGCAGTACTTGGTGCTCCATGCCTCTCGCACTCTGCACAGTGCTTGCCCCGGGATGCAGAAATGGGTGCATGAGCATGGAGGAGCAGCACCCATTTCTCACACAGGGTCACGTGTGGTTGGTGCAGGGAATGACTGTTTTGTGAACCATCTGCAGGGCTGCTCGGGGTGAGCATGGGCAGAAAATGACCTAAAGCACCCTTCCTGCTCCTCTGCACAGTGCCGATGGGTGCGTGATGGGTGTCCCCTGTGTCACACCATCCTCTCCCTAGTGCCGGGACCTGCAGAGACAGCAGCCAGCCAGGACTGTGGATTTTGGCTCAGCACTGTTTTACGAATCACGAGGAATTCATAACTTTGGAATTCAGCAAATTTGCACAACTCCATGCGTCTGTCGCTCCGTCAGCACGTGCCGGCTTTCTGCCTTTCTCACCCCGTGCATCTCTGGCTGTGGATCCTGTGATTAACGACCCAACTTGTACTCACGAGCATCCTAGCAGCAGTGCTGCAAAGTCTGCCGCTGCCCAGGGAGCGTGCCGGCAAAGGAACGACAGTGCTGGGCGAGCTCAGGCCAGGCTGGGGCGGCTGCTCTGTGGTTTGTTGTGTCTGGTTTGGTTCCTTCTTTTCAAGTTGCAGTTGCATTTGGTCATTTGAAGCTTATTTTGCTAGTCTGGCCAAGCCAGCAGGATCCCCATGCGCTGCAGGGGAGCATAAAACATCAGCCTTTAAGCTGGAGTGCTCAGTAGATAAGGATTTTAAGACTCTTGCATCATGCACTGTGTCTTATGGGCTTACTTAGTATACTCCATTTGATTTAATTTAGATATTGAATAAGGAGAAACACTTTAATAGCCAGAAAAAGTACCGTACGGTGTAGAACCTCTTCTTTTCCCATTGCCTTAAAGACAAGATGGCTGGGAGGGCTGACTTAGGCAGCAATTACATTTATTTAATTGTAGGAAGTAACAGGGTGTTTTCAGATTGCTTAAAAATGATGTTACGCCTTATCTGTGCTGTGAAGTGTTTCAAAAAGCCAGCAAGAATTCACCAGGCTTTTGTCTGATTTCGTATTTTCCGTGACTGAAAGTAAAGATTAGCTTTTCAACCTTTGCAAAGATTAGGAAATGTGGATATTGAGTGGATTATTTCAGTTGGATGTCTTGGGGAGGGCATGAAAAGTCAGTGGGTGGCTCTGGCAGTGGTCCCTCCCTTCCCTTCCCCATGTATAAGTACAAATAAAAGTTGTAACTGAGTCTCTACAAATGTTAGCGTGCATG
>JANHGB010056332.1:41530-101438 GCA_026283785.1 Coracopsis vasa
GGAGCAGGAGGTGCTGTTGGATGACGTTCCCAGGAGATAAGGAGAACCTTGGGGATGCTGGTTTACAGCGTTGCCTGCCTAGGGGGTCAGCCTCGGTGGCTGTGCTGTTGTCACCGCTTCACAGGAGGCTATGACAAGTGGCTGCTATCTGTGAGCAATATAGATTAACAGGGATAAGAAATAACAAACCTGCCATGGGAGATTTTACTGTAGCAGTGAATGGGGAGCTGGCAGGAGAAGTGAAATATTTGCAAGTCGTAAAGGTAGTGGCTTCAGGAGTTCTGAGGTGGGATTGGGATTGTTTGCAGAAATCCCTTGGCTGGCCAAGATGCGCACGCTGGATTGCATTGCTCTGAAGGACTTGTGTACCTTTTAATAAACACCACAAAAAGTGGATAAGTTTGTATCTATTAATTATTATTTTTATATATGCATTTATTGTTTTATATAGTATATATTTATATATTACACAATACATTTTTGCATTTATTAGTTATAGATAACCTTTCATTTGAGACTATTAGTTATTGCGTGAGTCTGCACCACCCTGCAGTAACCACAGTTGGGTATTCTCTCTCAGTCGGTGAAAGCTCGGAGGATCTTCAGAGGGGCTGAAAATCATCCCAGATGCAGGTTTAAGAAAAGAAAGGGGGGAGGAAAGGAAGAAAAGGGAAAAGAAAAGCAGGCCTCCCAAAAGCTGTGGTGAAACCCGGTATTAGCAAATGCTTCTAGGAAGTTTGACTGAGAGCCATATGGCAATGTGGGGAGTATGATCCATCTCTCCAAAAGTTGGTCTCTGAATCAGGCTATTGACTTCAACAGCACTTAATCATGTGTTTTAACTCTTCTTTGAAAAGGCTTGCATTCCTGAATCATGTCCTCTGATTTTAACCACTAGACAGTACTTTGTTTTGTGGTAGCAGACAAGTTCAGTCATATTTCTATGACTAAGTTTGCAAGTTTTGACTGCATCACTACTGAAGTATGCTGATGAATATTCCCCTTCTTATCAAAATCCAAACATTTGCCTCTGTCCTTGAATTTTAGGGTGAAGCTGAGTGTCTTCTGGAATGGGGTTAGTGAGATGCTGCAGGATACTCTGTGATCTTTGTATGTTCATCTGCAGAGCATTGCGGATGCCGCGATGGTGATAAACGGGTGAAAACAGTGATCTCAAATTACTGCCCTGAATTCAGCTTTCGAAAGCCCTGGGTGTTGGTGGTTTGGTTAGTATATGGATGATTGAACCCATATACTAACACAAGAACACAAAAGCTAGTCACATGGATCCAAATTTGAATTGTTGTTGGATGCTGAAAGACATCCTGGAGCCTCACACATGGCTGTGATCCATCAGGAATAATTTGGACTCTGTGTTTGGTGAAAAGAAATGGTGGGCAACTCTTTGGGATGTACTAGTTAATGTCTGGTGCTTCCACAAGTCCCCCTTGCCCTGGTGTTATTGCGCAGGTAGAGTTGATGGGTACCAGAGCATGGGTGTTGGCGGGTCCAGTGGGCTCTGTTCACAACTACCACAGTATCAGAAACACAGGGGATGTGTGTTTTTCTGCACCAGTCTATCCGTTATTAACAGGAAACTCTGGGCAAACCCCTGTGCTGCTACCTGGTTCGGCATACAGCAGGGCAAAAATCCTGTCCCAGCCTGTTCCCAGGGAGGGAGTGCATGAGCTTTGCTTTCATCCCTAAGAATCATTATATTTCAGTAGAATTTTTTGCCTCACCTTTCCATGTTTTTACAGCTAAAGCAGTTTTTACTTCCCAACTTTCAACATCTGGAATTCGGTTTCAGTTTATTAAAAAAAAAAATCAAAATCCACAGTCTGGATGAAACACCAATGCCTTTGTGTTTGCCCACAATTTCTAGCTTTAATTTTGTATCCTTGGCAAATGCCAGAAGTCTGAAGTAGTTGCATGTTCAGTAACTGCCGTTTTCTGCTGCATCTTAGTCTTAACCATTTCTTCTTTAATTATTTTTCCTGTTAGACACTTTTCTAATTGGGGATAATACCAAAATGATTAATCAAATTAAGCATGAGAGCAAAGTGGCTGATGCACAAAGCTGTGTGAAGCTGCTGTCTTCTGCAGCGAGGTTGTCTCCCTGTAGCTGAAGTTGCTTAATGGGTCTCTTAGGCTCTTATTTTTTTTTATTTTAATAAGGTAGTGTGTAGATCCCATTGACTTCAGTTGTTGATTGGGATTCCTGGCAGTGGGAAATTAAGCCCCTTCTTTGTGACTGAGCTGAGGGCCAGATTTTCAAGGATTTTCAAATGCTTAGCACCCATAATTGGGGTTAGATTTATTTATTTATTTTATTTTCTTGGAAAAAGTTCAGTTCTCATTGGACATCTAAATAAGGGTGAGAGATTACGATACTTGTAGCAACTGGTATTCCTGGGGTATGATGAAGTTCTTTTAGAAGAACCTGGCACCTAATGAGCTAGTTTCTTTGCTGTCCAAGTAAGAGTTCTATTGTTCTGCATTTCTGCTTTGTTTGCAGATGCCGTTTCTGCAAATTCTGTTTTTTGAGGAGAAAATTCCTTGCTTCTGCCCCATTTTTCTGTGTTTTCTGTAGTGGTTGTGGGAGAAGGAGGGGCAGAAAGAGTTGTGAGTAAATTAGACAACTGTAGGAAAAAAGGGGGACATGCAAAATCAAGTGTTCTACTTGCGTAATCTGTTTAACACCAGTGAGGCCCGGAGCCTTGTGGGACATGGGAATAAAAGGAACATCTGTGCAGGCCACATGGCATGCTCCGGAGGAGCCCTCCATCCCAAGCAGCTCTGCTCTATTTGCAAATAAAAGCTCCAACCAACATCAAAAAGTTGAGGTGGATCCCAGCTGAAAGGGGAGAACAAATGTTACTGGTTGGTGTAATGAAGTTCCTCTTGCAAACAGCTTTCGTGGTCTTTTGATGATGCTTTGGGCATGTGTTTCTAACAGCAATTTCTTTAAAGTGAAAAAAAGAAAAAGGAAGAAAAGTGTTACTTTTTTTTAAAAAAATTATATCATATATATGTATTGAAAGATTTTAGGAGATTGAGCATTTCAATCTGCAATCAATTACAGGTAAATGAGGTAGAAATAAGAATAGGGATGGTAACATTGATTTTTCGGAGATGGGCTGCTTTGTTTGTTTGGTTTTGGGGAGGGAGGGTGGTGTGAGGTTTGTTTGTTTATTTATTTTTTCACCTGGATGTAGGCATCCTGAGATCCCAAGGCTTTCCAGGCTGATGTTACTCCTCTTATTTTGCTGGTGGTTGGTAAACAGCTCCATCATTAGGCAGGGCCCTGGGGAGCTGCAGCTGCTCCAGCCTTATTCCCCCAGGGACACTCGCTGGAGGGGAGGATAAACAAGGCAGCAGTGCATTTTGTTTCCACTTTCAACCTGTTTGAGTGCAGTAATTCTTGCAAGGACACATGTGGTTTGGAGCTTTGCATTTTCTAAGCAGGCTGTATTGTTTTTAACAGAGTCGTGTATCAGCAAGCTGGGTAGTCTGTATCAAGAAGGCATGTATTTTTTAATATGTAAATAGGAAAGGATGCTGTTCCATCTATATTCCAATGTACCCAGGGTGGCAATAACGCTTTTTAAATCCCTGTGAAACAGATTGTATATGGCAAAATTAATGTCTCAACTCTCCAAGTATTTTCTCTAAAATATTTGAATTTTTGCATTTATTATGCCACTTGTTTAAAATAGTGAACGGCATCAGCCGTGCATTCAAAGCTTAATTGGTGGAACACAGATTTATTCTAATTTAAAACAGTCACTTAAAAACAGTTTTGTATATATGTATACATGGGCACAACTTTTCCTACAGTTGTCTGTTTTGGAGCGGTCTCTTAGGCACTGATGTACAAGTTGAACCTGTTTTCTTTTGTGCAACATGACTTTGAGAAATTGTCAGTTAAAACAGCATTCTGTAGTTGCACTGCAGTCAGTAAACAGCCTAATGTGAGTGGTGTGTAAGATGATTGAAGTGCTGCCTTTCATTGGGCTTTGAAATGTACTGTGCCAAACATGGTCCCCAGGTGTATGTGAATCAATGTGTGTGTGTTGGTGAAAGCTGCTTTAATGGAAATCTGGCCAAGTAACAAAATGATGTGTCCATCAGCAATTGCCACTGCAGGATGGTGATGGAAGAGCAGCAGCAGAACTGCAGCCTGGCAGGGCTTGGGTATCTGGCGAAGCTTTGGGTCAGTTTCCACTTTTTTCAGTCACATTTTTGATTTGTCTTTATTTCCTTAGTCCCTCTCCATCTTGTCCTGCTCCTTGCCCTCATTTCGTAAGGACTTTTTCTCTGCCACCCATTTTCTCCTTGAAACTGGGCTGTGTTCTACCACATCTGGTAGCAGTGGGGTGTTTTGCAACTCACTGATGGCTTGGGGGGGCTTTGCTGCACTGATGAGGGTCAGTAACAGGCAGCCTGTTTCACATCCAATCCATGACTTGCTCTGGTAGAGCATGGGAATTTCAGAAGCTTCCTAGTTTTGCAGCTGCTTGCCTTTTTCTCCCAGTGCACCTCTTCTCATTCCCCTGAACACATGGTTGAGTATCTGCTGCTTGTCAGGTTTGTCCTGACTGATGCAGAAAGCTGTGTGGTACCCAGGCAGCCCTTCTCATAGAGTGGTATTTCCAGCCTGTGCTACCTGAGCAGGGCTGGATGTGATGCAGTGGTCCATAGTGGTGCATCAAATAATCTTAGCTGTGTGCCTCTGCCTTTGAGATTTAAATAGTGAAATATTAAAACTTGTCTTTCGAATCTGTTCAATATTATGAAGGTTAATTTTTGTTGGGGGCAGATTAATAGGTTTCCTATTCTGATTAATACAGTGATAATAAAAACGTTGTGATTGCTGGAGTTAATGAAGCCCAGATTCCTGTTTCAGGGTTTGATTGACTGTGTACTTCAGTTATGCTAAAGCTGCTGCATCTCATTGCCCCTTATTTAGCTGTAGCCTTTGGAGAATGTGTATGGGAGGAAGGCAGCACAGGCTTGTGCTGGAGGTCTGTAGAGGAGGTCTTATCAAAGAATCTTTTGGGGGAGAAGTTTTGTCAAAGAGCAGTCAAGAGTTTTGCTCATGTTGCAGCGTTATTAGTTCCTCTGTCTTTAATCCAGCAGGCTATTTTTGTGAAAGTTGTAGAAGAGGAGTGCCCAACTCAGATGTGTGGGCACATCATTAGAAGCTTCAATTTGTCAATGCCAGATCGAACTAAATTGTGTGGGTAGATCATTAAAGGCTTCAGTTTATCAGAACCAATCTACTGTCTGTTCCTCTCCCTCCTCCACCCTTCCCCTCAGCAGTACATGTGGTTTCCCACCCCCTGGTTCTCCTGCATTGAGGGCCATGGAAGTGTCTGGGCTGCCTCCGTGGCCCCGGGCCACACTGGGCTCCCTCCTGGCATGCAGCCACAGTGCTGGGCTCAGCCTCGAGCTGACAGTGTGCCAGCGAGCCAGCCTGCTGTTGAAGAAGCTGATCAAAGCTTCTTCAAAGGCCTATGGATGCCTCCTGTAGTACAAGCCCCAGAGTTAATGCTGTGAGAACTGATGTCTTTGGGAGCTCTCTGCTCCCATTAATCCCAAGGGATTCCAAAGATGCAGGTGAGGCTGGGCACAGCAAGTACGTGGTGATCACATAAGCCTTGTTTCCTTGGGAAACCTGGTTGAAGAAATGTTTTATGGAGTATTTTGGTGAGGTCAGTTTTTGATGGAGTAAGAAACACCTGTTTTTCCGGGTGCACTGTCAGAGTTCAGGCCAGGCTAGGATGCCTTTACCTACTTCCAACAGTATTTCTTGTTCCTTGTGTAGAAGCTCTCCCAGCTTTCAACTCTGCTTTTTGGCACAAAGATGCAAAGATACTGCTTATGCTTAAGTAGGGATGTGAGGGAGAAGAGTGATCTGGAGGTGAGGATAGTGCTTCTGAACAACGTAGCCCTCATCTGCTGCAGACCAAATATGTTATTTAACCAAGTCATTCTGCCTCAGAAGTCACAAAAGAACATGAAATCTTCTGAGCAAGCATTAGCCAAAATGAGCCTCAGTTCCTCATCTTCTAAACGGGGCTAATGATAATTTCCTGCTCTATAGACATCTCATAGATTAAATTACTAAGCAGGTGAATGCTGTGGTGCAGCAGGTCAGCTGGAGAAATCTTGCCCAACATGTGTAGGTGCAGCTTTCTGCTCGGCTACATACCCATCTGCATATCTGTCATCAAGCACAGCAATAAAGCAAGCCTCGGATGTGTGTTTCTGACACTTGCTTCTCTCAAGTGCTCTGTTCCTCATGAATAAAATACAGCTGATGCAAGATGCAGGTCACTTTTGGTTTGCAGGTATTTCAGAGTCCCTAAGAAATTAATCATGTTTAGCATAAATGCTCTTTAAAACTCTCTTTTGGATCTATTTTTATTGTGTAGCACAGTTTTATAATAGGGTCACATAATTTCTATATTTAGATTTCTGAACTCTTGTGATCTTCTTTGAGCCGTTACATTGCATTCAGCAAAGAATAGGAGAAAACCCCAAGGCCAGAGAAGTACCTGTTTTTTGTCTCATGAAATTTCATGCAGTTGTTGCGAAGACAGAAGCTTCCAGATGTTCCTCAGGAAAGCTGCATTGGGCTGCCAAAATAATTAACTCTGTGAGGTTAATTTGGAGATGGCAGTTCTTGCCACTGCCAAAATGCTAGTAGATGTGAAAAAGCTAGGAACAGCCACTATTCTTAGCTGTCATGCGGATGCTATGGAGGGAGAGGGTTGGGGAAGGAAGAGGTCAGAATCACCACATGTGATTTTTGCTTTCATATTTTTCTTACCCCTGTCCCTTAGGACATTTTCATATGTTGTAAAGTTTGTTTTCGCCTTTGGGGTTTATTGCTGCAGGTCACTGTTGTGTGGGGATCCAAGAAGCCGAGGGAGAGTGGGTGCATCCGTTAGGATAGCAAATTCCCTTCCTCAGCCTGGGCAGGCACCAGAGTTGCTGTTTAAATCATGTGTGGTTTCATGGGTGCAATGCAGGAGAGCTCCAGGAACACGTCTGTTCATATTTCTGAATATGTGTTTTTGCTCAGTGTGGATACTTTGTCAGTGAAGAAATTATACATCTTATTTTAAAATACCCTTATTAGTAAAATGGATGCTTCATTTGTGCAGTGAGCAACTTCCTCTGAGCTAAGCTTAAACTCAATCTGTGTTACTAATAGCTGAGGAAAAAAACCCATACTAATTGGTATTTCTTAACTGATGTTTGCAAATTTTGCCTTTTCACCCTGAACATCAAATAGTTTTTATGTGTATTTTTCCTTATCTTGGAGGAAAGATTATTGCCAACAAGAGATTCTACATTTTGTTAAGGTTTTATCAGGATGCAGGGAGTGAAGGCAGAGAGTAAATATTTCAGAAATTCAGAGACTGTTATATTTTGATAATGCAAAGTAGGTTAAAGTATCCGGATTTTGTGCACAGTGAAGTGGTTTCGAGCAGAATATGGGCTTGGGTGGTGACACATTTTGGTATTTAGAAGGAGCGTAAGCTTGCCTGTCGGAGGAGCACATTGCAAATGTGAAATAAGTGTGTCTTTAAAAACCTTTCTTAATATTGTAAGATTCAATTTTATTTAAAGCCAAATAAAGTCTGCTGTGTGAAAATGTTTGATACCTAGTAATGCTCCTGTAATGCTCTCCCCACCTCCAGCATTTATAACCACCTTTTATTTTCAAAGGAAAATGGTAGGCTTTGATATGATTCTAACTGAGTGAAGTTTTAAAACATGTTTTTGTCTTTCAGTCTCCTGAGAACATTTTTTCTGAGTGACTCCGGCTTCCAGACACATTTGCCATGATAAGGGTTTCGATCCTTTCCCATCTTTGCCCTGAGTCATGAGTGGATATGTGTGATGCCTGCAAGTAAAACTGGTGAGTCGTCAAACCTGAGTTTGCAGTAACTCTCACTTACTCTTTCTGACAATCTCTCTATCACCCTTTTCTCCCCTTTATATATGGTGGGGCATGGAGTTTCTTTTTTGTATTGTCTGTGATTTAAAGAATAGCAGTGACTTGCTTTTAACACACACACAAACACACACACAAAAAGGACCTTTATTGTAATGAAATAGCAGTAATACCAAATATTATCAATATAGAAAAAAATATTCCATTCCTTCCTTTTTTCTCTCCATTCCCTCAAATCCTATGAGCTAGGAGGTCTCTGGTGGTGAAACTAGAGTTCAGTGATGCAGGCAAAGCTACTGCCTGAAACTGAAGCCTTGCAGATAGACAGGGTCTAAACATGCTTATGTGGGCAATCCATGTCATGATTAAATATAAATATGGAGAGGTCTCATCTCCATCATGTGTCACTTGATGGACTCTCAAAGGAGCCATTGCCAACAAATAATTACCTCCACCGTTTGCTGCACTTGCATCCCAGTGACAAAATGGTGTCACTGGTACACAGGAGAGCTGTCTTGTCACATGTGCTTGCCCTGTTTAGTGTGGCGTTGGTGCTGCAATGCCCAGCCTGGAGGAATGTGGGGGCAATGGCTTTAATAGTGGGTTTTGGCCTGGGTGCACTAGGTCAAGTTTGAGAGGGTGATGCGGGGCAGCCCCTTCTGTGTTAATGGGCAATTGCCATTTCCCTGTGGTCTTAGCCACTCGAGAAGCCTGTTTGTCCCTTTTGTGCCAAGCGAGTGGTGGTTGTGTCTTTCCTGGCTGTCCCTGTCTCCCAGCAGCTTGCCATGGGAGGCCTTGCTGTGCCCTCTCCTCTTCCCCAGGGTGAGAAGAGGGACAATATTTCTTCATTAATCAGAAGACTGAGGTTGGGGAAAACAAGAGTCATCTGAGTTTACAGGAAAATTGGAAGGTCTATGTAAGACACCTTTCAAAACTCAGAAATCTGCATAATTAAATTGTGTAGGGAATGGGAACACAAATAGTTTAAAAAAATCAGTTTTCTGTTATATATTTAAAATCCCTCTGTGCGGTAGAAAGTGCATTTCAATTCAAAGATTATAAATCCTGAGAAATTCACACATCAGTGAATTGTTATTTCTTTTTTTTAAGTTTCCATTTTTTCTTTCTTTTTTTTTTTTTTCCAGAGGTAGCATAATTACCATGTCATTTAGCAAAGATTATAATAGCTGTTCAGTTTTTGCCGACTGGTGTAGTAAACAGTTGAATAAACCCATATGGCAGCTCAAAGTGTGCATGCAGGAGAGGGATTCTTACCATTTCCTTCATGTCTGAATTACCACCCTCACTGATAGGCTGAGATCCCCAAACGGGGACCAACTCCAGACTTCTCCAGTGGTGCAAAAATTTCTCACTGCTCTGTCATGTGTGAATCAATTGATTTTAATCATGGTAGCTAGCTAATTAATTATTTCTTTGTGCCTATGAAGTATGCATGGAAAACTTGGGGTTATGTGCAAGGTACATTGCAAGCTACATGCCTCTATTTAAAGCAGGCTATGCATTTCTTTAATACTTCTTTAATAACTGTAAATAATGCCTAGAGTCCAAATCTTACCATCCAGGTCACTATTTAAGATTGAGGCCCTTCTGAGGCTGGCATGGGTTAAATTTGACTTCATCGGGTGTTGTGATAGCCCCATGGCACTGCCTGCAAAGAGACTTTGTGTCTGGTCCCAGTGGTGGCAAATGGAAGGAAATGGTAAATTGAAATTCCAGGTTGAGTTATAGAGGCGTGGAGCTGTGGCCACCTGGCACCTGGAGTAAAGGCAAAGTGTTCCGAGTTGCGTGCCCTCTGGATAGCTTCAGTATTAAAAAATAAAAGCAATGAAAAGAAGGATTGTTAACTCTCTCCAAATGCTGGTTTGAACAAAGAAAAAGACTCATGCTATTCCTCTTAAAATTCACTTACTTCCAGTTATCTTAAAATTTTCATGTCATGTAATAGCTTTAAAATACCTTCTGAATGCATTAGATTCTCTAGGTGCTTAGAAAATACTGCAAAATAATAATAGGAAATGACCAGGCATTGAGCATTCCCACTGGAAAGGAGCAGTTGGCCAAAACTGGTGCTTGTGTTCATCTTAACCCTGATGTACGACCAGCCCTCCACCATAATTCTATCAAGAGATGGTAAGTTGCCTAGCAATGTGCTGACTGCAGAGGGTACGTGTTGAGCTAATTCAGTTTTTGTTCTCGTTTTCCTGGAGAGTTCAGCTTAAAGGAGTGATCCTTTCTCCAGCTGCAGCAAGAGCCACTTCTCAACGGTCTCTCTTGTTCCCCACTTGAGTGTCCCTGGTGATGTCAGGAATTCATTCACCGCCGTATGCGGTTTAGAAGTTTCCAGCTTATTGAGTAACCAAATGTGGTTTCTGCTGATTGTGTTGACTGAATACATAGGACCTTTCGAAGAGGCAAGGGTTCTATTTAAAGCAGAGCACTTAGTTGTATGCCATTTTATGGCAGGCAAGGGTCATCTAGGGTAAGCAGCCAGAACAGTGAATTGCTTCATTGCAGCACCTAGGAAAATGAGACAGAAAGATACAATAAAAAGTTTTAACAAATTGCTCGTAGTTATAAATTTTTAAAGTCAAGGAACTGATGCTGTGTACGTTTTTAAATTGGAGATAACCGTGCTTGTACAATGAATTGAGTTAAGAACAGAACAAATCAAAATAATGGGGTGGCACTAAAACCCTGGTTGTGCAGTGAGTTGCTGGCTCACGGTGTTAGAAACCTGCCATGGCCCTGCATGGCTGGAGGCATTTCACCAGGCTTCGTAGTGACCTTTTCTTGCAAGACTGCCCAGTCCTGCTGCAGCTCTCTCCTCTCGTGGACCGGCTCCTGGTTACACAGAGTGTGTTGTTTGCTTCTTGTGATAGCCAAGGGGGCAAAAGCCAGATTTGTCCACAGCTGCAGAGCAGGAGTGGGTTCCTCCAGGTCAGTGGGTTGTGCTAACCCAGACATGTGTTGGTGGAATGGGGGGAATGGGGCAGAGCTCCAGGAGCTGAGCCTGGCATCCCTGGCAGAGCTGCACAGCTGGAGAGGTGGCAGCAGCCCAGAGATGGCACTTCTGTCCTCACAGCATCTCCCTTCCTCCTTAAAGCATCAGTGGCTACAGAAGACTTTGTTTTTCTGAAACTTTTCTGCCCATGGAACTTTCTCTGTGGTGGAGGGGAGGAGAGAAGAAGTAATTTTAACAATTTAATATACTACGTAATGTGTTTTATAAGCTGGTGTGAATGCTCCTAAGTATTTTGGTCTTTTTTCATAACACAATGAACCTAATATTGGTAAAAATACAGATCTTAGCTGCCACCATAAAGAGAGGCTAGATTTAATAAACAGTTATGAATGTTGGCAGCTGCCTATCAGATTGTATAACATCGGCTATAGCACATGAAGACAGTGTCAACTTACATTTTATCTCAGAAGTATTTTCAAAGCATTTATTTTGCTTTCTCTTGAGTCCTTAACCTAATTCAAGTTATATAATTGGCGGAATATTTTTCCACACCGCTAATTGGCTGGGTGCCAGCGTGGAAACCATTGTCTGACTTGATGATGATCAGGAATTAACATGACATTTGCGTGGTGGTAATGGAATACATTAGTAATGTAATTCATGACTGTAAGAAAGAGACCATCATCTCCCACCTCTGATCAGCAGGAGGGGCTGGGAGGATGATGAAATGCTCCCAGCAGGCACCTCACAGCAGTGGCTGGCCAATCTCGATGTCAAATTTAGTTTTAAATTCTTCAGACAAAGCTGTAATGCTTACCAATTAATTACTACAAATGTCAATTAAAAATCTACCAAATAATGCAGTAAGATTAAATTTCAATTAAAAAAATTACATTTAACAAGGAAGATACAACATTATTTTAATGAATTCTGCTGAAGGTGACAGTTTATCTAGATATATTTATACCGTGTAGGTGGATCTAAATTCATTGGATGATGTTAACCATGTTATTCTGTGTACATATTAGTTTTGAAAATTATATCCACTCTGCCTGTGTCCTGGAGGAGGTGGGGCATCAAGGGGCATTTCTTATCACCAGGAGGAAGGGGAATTTCATGCCTTCTCAGTGCAAAAATCTTCTCACACCGAAAATGAGGGCTTTATTGTCGACTTCTGTCCTGGCTGAATTAGTGGTATTTTTCATTGCTGTACATTTATGAAACTGAATACAGAATTTTTGTTGCAGTAGAAGAACAAGCCCTGACTTTGGTATGACTGTAATGATTGCTTAGCACAATTTTTCAAGTACTCTGTTTTATCATGCAGATTGTATCCATCGTTCTGATTAAATCACTTAACAGGAAAAAATTTTGCTGTGGGAGGGTGGTGAACTGTAAGTCCTGAGCAGAGCTTTTATCTGCAAGGCTTCACCCTGGCTTTGCAATTTCTCAGTGCATGATTAAAAATCCCTTACTTGATACTTCAGGTGCTTTAAGATATGTTTTGAGCTAGGAGTGGCACAGCAGAGATGTCACATAGTGTGAAGATGTTCTGAGTTTGCGTGGATCAGGAGCGTGTGTACAACAAACTCTTGGAGAACACCGGTGCCTCATCACATGCAGAGTGTTAGCAGTGCAAAGTAGGTTTTGTAGCTGGAGTTTGGTATTGCAGTAACAGTTTTTATTGAACAGGAGAGTTCTTAGGGTGCTGGAGATGGAGATGCTGATGCTTTGGGAAGGTGTGAGAGCATGATGTGAGAGCATGGTGCACGGGCAGAGCTGAGGTATGCAGGTGGTTTTCCTTCTGATTAAAGCGTCTGTGAGCCACAGCCTCTAAATACAATCTGAAGAATAGTTTCTCGGCTTCCTTGAGTTCTTTTTTTCCAGAAGCTTTTATTATGTTTTCACACCATCACATCTAAAATGGGTAAAAGGGAAGACATAATTGAAGAAACAGATTTTATGTGTCAAGCCAGCACAGAGGAAAGACCCTCTTAGGGACTAGAGGCTTCTTTTCCTTGGCACTCCTGTGACTGGAGCCATAGAATTTCAGCAGGTTTTAAAATAAAATATTAAAAAAATAAAGTATGCATGCAGAAAATCAGAAGAGCCAAACAGCTCCTCGTGGCAGGTTTGAGTAATGATGTGCTCTGTAGGAGACAGTCGTTGCCTTTCCCTTGGTTGCCTTTCAGGTTTTGCCCATTGATGGGTGAACACAACGAGCATGATCTCTATTTCGCTGCTGCTGTTCAGATATCTTTGGGTATCGGTAACAGCTTTATGGGATCATGCCTGCTTTGTGCTATTATCTGATAAAACTACCATCAGCAGGAGATGGGATACAGCATTTTCCATGAGGGACTCAGGAAATGGATGCTATAGAAGTGTAAGAGCAGCTGAAACATATTGTCACCAGTCCTCACAGACAGCGAGGTGATGGAGAGAAAAGTAGAGCAAGGAGGATTCATTTCCTCACCAGCAGCCAGAAAGCTTTAAGCATGGGGCAGGGAGGGAAGAGTGGGAGCAGGTAACATCTTTCTGCCAGGAGATAATGGTGTGAGGAGATTGTGGATTTGGGGCACCCACTGGTCAGACAATTAGGTGGCAGCTGGGGCTGCTGCTCTTAAAATTCCATCTTCCCAGGGGGCTTTCAGCTCTACACAGGACCAGTAATTTTCTGCTTTGAGCCCTGGGATGAAGCTCTTGCTCTGCTTGTTGTTTGGAAAGTGGTGTATGTGGTATGACAGGAACCAACCACCTTCTGTATCCCAGGTTCTTCTGTGTTGAGGTGTCCTGTGTGGAGCTGCTGCCCATCCCAAGCACTGGTGGTGTCTGGTCTCCTCTATGAGTTATCCCACGTGGAGCCTGTGCCCACCCTGAGAACTCAGGGTGGTGTCCCGTCTCCTCCTGAGTTCTTGCAGGTGAAGATTTCTGCTCTTGGTAGGGAAATGCTTTTTCTGTAAGAGTTGGCCAAACATCTTGAAGAAAGTGTCTTTGACTTTGGGGGAAATATTTATATCTCTTTGGGTTGTTTTTTTTTTCCTTAGTGTAGGGTTATGTCAGCTATATTACATTGAGGGAACATGGAGCTGGGGGAGGAAACTTTAACAAGCTGCCCTCATATTGCCAGTTTATTCCAAGCTTTCATCCACTGATTTACATCCCATCTGAAGCAAAAATACCCAGACTTCAGTAGTTTGTTTACCTTTGCTTATATCACTCTGGGGCGACCTGAGGAGATGCAAAAACTGTTCTCACTCTGACATTTGCATGAGCTGCGAGGTAGGGTGAGAGGAGACAGACGCTGCGCAAAGTGAAAAGGCAACAGGGTTTATTAAGTCTTTGTTGTACCATGGTTTATAATGTTTAGACAAAAGCAAACATCTTCAGGGAGGGCTTATGAAAGGGGAAACTGGAGAAAGCTCTCTGAGCTGATAGCAGATCCTGTCCTCTTCAGGTGGTTGTGGGATGGTGGGGTGCTGGCTGCGGGGAGAGGGCTGCAAGGGTTCTTGTGTGGGGTTTGCATACAGGAGGGTCCTGAAGAGCTGTTTTGGGAGGAGGATGTGGACTTAAATACTTGTGTAGGGCATCGGCATTGTATTGTCATTGTGATAATGCTCCTGGGGGAAATACTCTGAAATACTCTTTGTCTTCATTAATACTCCTTCCCAGCAAAGCCTTAAGAGATCATTCTCACTTTCAGATATACAAGGAAACCGAATACAGAGTTGTTTGTCATGAAAATCCCATTTATATACAGCGGCTGTAAAATCCCAGATGCTGAGTGCAGAGGGAGGCTGCTCTGTCATCAGTCAGTCCAGGGGAGAGTTGACTATAAAACCGAGCTGTAATTCCCTCTTGACAAGGGTGTGGTGGTTGTGTCTTCAAACAACTTCAGCAGTCTGCTGTGCCAAGCCTTTATGGATTTTATTCTCACAAGCTAAGTAATAGATAAGTTTGAGCAAGGAGATAGATATAGATACAGATATATGAAAGGAAGACCTTTGCTCTGGGAAAATATCCATCATTGCTTTTTACAGCACGGTTCAGAACTGTAGTGAAGAGCATCTGATGTGTTTGGGGTCCTTTTGTTGTGAAGGAGGTGCCGCGGGCCCGGGGGTGCTCTGCATTCAATATCCCCTTGACTCTGCAGTAGCAGGATGTGACCCTCGCAGAAAGGCAGACGGTGTTTGGGGGCTTGATGCTTATTGTTTTCAGCAGAGCTCTACTGGAACCAATAAAGTTGCTGCCACCGCTGCTCGGAGCAAAAGTGACTACAGCTGAACAAGAGACACAGAATTATCAATTAAAAAAGCCCATGCCAAGCCCATTATTTTACTCTTGAAAAAACATCTTGCTTCCCAGTCTTCTTTTTTTCCCCACATGGAGTGAATCTTTGGGATATTAATGTTCCGCTGTCATGTTTGTTTAACATATTTTTTTGACAATGCCTTTTTAGGGTCAAAGCTTGAAGTTTTTCTCCATGTGTTTCAGCTAGGCAAAACTCCCAGTGTCTCAACGGGGCCTCTTCTGAAATAAATGAAGACTAATTCTTCTCAACTTAATTGGGAATTTCATCTGAATAAACAGAGATGAGGTCCAGGCTTTGTTTTTATTTTAAATACCATAAAATGGTGCCTTGCTGAACAGACAAGTCACTGCGGGCGGGCTGGCTCTCACCAGTGAATTTGGTGGCCAGAGCCTTCCACAGCGGCTTAGTGCTCACCTTATGCCTTGGACAACCATGACCCTCTGGTCCCCTGCCTTCCTGCCCATCCCTGCCTCATCCCTCACTTTGCCTGGACCACAGCAGCCACTCGGGCACTGCTTGGTGAACTAAAAACTCTGTCATTGTCGGAGATTTGGCCTTAACCTGGAATTTCCATGTTTTTGTGGATTTAAGTCAAACCTTAATACCACTTCAGCATAATGTTTTTGTGGTTTAATGTTCTTACAGTTTTTTACAGTGTTTCTTTTAAATTCTGTCACTGAAGTGTATGAGAGTTGACAAGTGTAAATATGTAGTTAGACAATTTCAAAAGTGTATTATTTACTGATCGACCATAATGGCTCCAAAGGAGCCATTATACTCAATCATATCATGTCACTCTGTGGCACTTATTATGATGGTAATATGGATATGCATATTATTTTTTTTTAAGCATGAGAAGCCTTATTGTGCATGTGTAAAAGCTGTTTTTAATTGCCAGTAATGCTCTGAGGTTTTTTTCATACCAAGAATTTAAACCACCTATGGCTACCAGCCTGCAAATCATGGTAGCAGAAATCCATGTCTATAGGAGGATGGAAAAAGCCACACTTGATATTTACAGCAATGTGCCTATACATCTCCTTAATATGGGTCTTTTATGGCTTTATTAGATCCGAGGGCAACCTGGAACCCTAACCAGAGAGCTTGGCAG
Source organism: Coracopsis vasa (assembly GCA_026283785.1). Taxonomy (NCBI): domain Eukaryota; kingdom Metazoa; phylum Chordata; class Aves; order Psittaciformes; family Psittacidae; genus Coracopsis; species Coracopsis vasa. The sequence continues at coordinate 57,909 of JANHGB010056332.1, forward strand.
GTAAAAGCTTTCCATTGTATTTCTGCAGCTTTCATCTGCTCTGGTAAGTCCCTGACTTCCTAACTGTGTTTGCAACATTAGCAAGTGGCTGGTCTGAAAATACCACGCAGTGCAAGTCATGTTAATTCAGGGATCTTTTTAAGGTGTCCCAAAAGATGTCTTTTTGTAGTGCTGGGGTAGAGAGAGACGGAGAGAAGGCAGAATGAGAACAGTGAACCATGTAAAATAAAAGAGACAAGTAGGGAGCTGGGAAGGCTAAATATGCTTCAGCCTTTTGGTAGAGCTGGTTTCAGTTTCAGTAGAGAAAGAGCTAAGCAAGTGTAAAGCAGTAGCTTGCTTGCTAGAAAATGTCTTTTGTGGAGAACATGGGAGGAGCATTTGAGTTTTAATCACTAGAGGTGAGGAGCTAAGGTGCAGATCTGGTAATGGGGTACAGCAGATCAATTGTGGAGCAATAATTAGAGAGAGGAGGAGGAATAAGAAGTGTTTCTTAACTTGGAAACAAGGATGTGACTGGCTGCTGGCTGTTGCTACTCGGAGGTAGATAAAGAAGAAAGGAATCTGTTGGGCAAAGTCCTCACCACAGAAGACACAACCAAGGTGAAATCAGATGTGGAAGCGGAAAACCAACATTGACAAAGAGCTGTCGGACATTCGGCAGGGCAGTGGTTCATCTGCAGGGCTGTTCTGGGGCTGAGTCCTCCCTGTGTGTGTCAGCAGGAGAGGTTCTCCCTGGTGTGGGACTTGGGCAGGAGAAAGCAAGGTCATTGCTATTCATGGTTTTATTTCCGTTGCAGAGTGTCAAAGCAGATGACTGCTTTGTCTTTTCGGTTCAGACTTAAGGACTAGTTCTGCTTTGTTGCTCTGTTATCAGAGGAGTTATTTACCCTGCTCTGAATGAAATTGGACTAATTACTGAATTACCATTTCCCCCCTTATTCTAAAGAGCCTTCTGTTGAAAATGCATTTTGCTTTAAGTACGGAAGATTAACCATAACATGCTAGAATGAGCCAATTTTGAGTAGTTTAGCAGTGGAAGGACACATGCATGTAATTTTGCAGATCTTGAACTGGTAACAGGTTTCCTCGCAACAGTTTTTAAATGAATAAAAGCAATGAGGATTTTTTTAGCCAATTATGCATTAATTCTCTCTTGTCTATCTGAAATTGTATTAAAACCATTTGTCCTCTTTTGAAATACTCATCAAGAAACATAAAAGCAGGTAAATATGCTCTTACTATGTCTGTCATTGACCTACATAAACAACTGTATATTCAGGCTCAGGGTTGAGTCTTGCGTTTGTGGAGAGACTAGGCCAAGTTGAACTTAATTATTTCTTTTGGGATGCTTCCTTCTTTGAAAAGTTCCTTGTTGAAGTCTCATCACCCAAAATATGAAATATCACTGCTATTTCTGCTGGGATCATTAGTTTAATACTCTGAATAAATGGAGTAACTGCTCATTTGTATAAGAGGATGGGATTCATGAAGCTACAGTGCATTTGTACACACACACGCACTAGCACACAACACTTGTTGATGATTCAGAGAAGGAGTAGAGTAATTCAGCTCTTGGACTGCCTCACGTGTGATTGGCTTCCTTTCTGGGGGACTTATTTTAAGGAAAAATCAATGTCAACTGAAAAACATTCCATTCTGAAAAGACAAAAATTCCCCTACTTGTGAAAATGTGTCTTGGCAGCTGATTTAACTTATGATACAAGATTTAACACTTTTCACTAAACATGAATATTTACCATGGCAACAGCTACGTTACGGGCCACATGTTGGAGACTTGCATGTTGTTGCAGAAACTTGTAGCTCGCCACATTTAGCCGAGTCCTCGTTTCCACCAGCAGAAGGAGCCCACTCCTCCAGCTGTGTTGGGTACAGACCTGCTGATGGGTTGGTGGGCATCCTGCAGGCCTCCAGTGTGGTACAGCTAATAGCTCCATCAGGAATTCGCTGGTGATTGGCACCACAGTGCTACATATAGACAAAATGTCAGAATAACCAGATAAAAAGCGTGCATTCACTTCCCATTTGCCTTCCCAGTGGCAGGGTGGGAATTGCTTTCTAAATGTCTCACTGCTCCAGACTCTTTTTCTCTCCTCGGCATCCCTCCCATCACACTCCTGGATGTAAGCAGATCAAACCCATTTTGCCATGTGCAGTAACAGGTTTGCTGTGTCCTCTGGCTGGACTGCCCTCCACCGTGCTCCCCCAGTACTTTCTCAACTCCTTGTCACCTTTCATTTGCCGTGTAGTTGCTTTTCAGGCAACATTAATTGAATCATGCTCATCAGGGACTTAATAAAATCATGATGGAGCCCTGGCAGATGGCAGCCCCGGTTGACAAGCGGGATGTGTGGCTGGAACTATGCTGGTGCACTTGAGGCAATGGGCTGGCTCTTCTGCAGGGGCAGAAAGTTTATGGCTTTGGAGTTGTGAGAAGAGCAAGCCAACGTGAGCAAAGTAAAAGATGGCTTCAGATGATTTAGATTGCAGTTAAGTGTGGGGTTTTTTTCCTGAGATAGAACTAGGTGTTCATTCAGTAGAACTGTAAATCCTAGCTACAAAGGACTAGGTGTGAAACAAGGAGGATTTAACTGATTAATTTTAGGTAATTGAAACATCTGCAGGTACCTTGAGTAGGAGCAGGTTTATTTGATTTGATTTTACAAGTTAGTAAGAATATAAATGCTCTTGCTTTAGGACAAAGCTAACAAAGGGTTAGGCAGAAACTGCTTTTCAGAGGTGAAAACTCTCAATTAGATGTTTCTTGTACCTTTCTCTGAAGTGTCTGGTCTTTACCGTTGTTAAGGAAAGGGCCTTTCCTTTTCTGGGCACTGATAGGACTTTTGCCTTATTTCTTTCATTTAAAATACCTCAGTTTAAATGAGCAAAGCAGGAGCAAGCATGCAACCAGGAGGGTAGCCTGTGCTAGGTGGAATCCTGGCTCAATGATGCTTGGGCTGGAGGTACTTGTCCCCCTCCATCGGCGTTGAGCTGTGGTGGCACAGTGGAGGGTGTCCTCTGCCTGGAGGTGTTGCTGGTACAGTGGTCCCCCAGCACAGTGGCTGCTCTTGGTGGTAAATCTTTAAATCTTGGTTTAAATCTTGGTCTTTACTGAGTGTGAATTTGCCAAGCTGCGCGGATCAAGAACTTAAATAATTTGCTTCTCTTTATAGCATCATGTCTTTTAAAGGTGTTATATTTGTTTCCATTTTGCATTTAATTAAAATTAAATGATTTTGCTTTGTAGATTTAATAGTGTACAAATATATCTATTTTTAAATCCTTTTAGCCTATGGAAGTGACTAAGAAAAAAGCAACAGAGTAGGGGCCTCCAATTTTTGTTTTTCTTGAATCAAGTACCCTATTGGGATTTCAATTATAAGTGAATGTTACACTTGTTTGTTACTAAGGTGACTACAGTGTCAAGGTTATGTGGACGTTGTAGTGTTACAAATGCAAAGATAATGCAAAAAAGAAAAATAGTTGTGTTGGCTAAAGTCATCCTATTCCTTTAGCATAAAGTTGCACTCTGTCCTACATTTCAATTCTCGTTCTATTAAATTACCTGTTTAATAATTTGAATCCAGTGTTATTTTTATATTATATTGCAAATGTGTGACTGTGAGGTTATTTTTAAGATATATTTATTAACGGAATGAATACAATAAGACAAGTCATTGCAGCCCACATACAGTTCCTTGACTTCTCATTTTATGATGTTTCAATTGCATATGATTACCGAATGTAAGTTTAAACTTTTATGGGGGTTCATTAGAGATGCAGCTGTGTAGAGAGAAATTCAATAGAGTTTGATATTTATTTTTTTTTAAGCTGTAAAAGTGTAGTGAGATGGAGCAACTTGATGGAGCATAATTTCAAGCTTCCTACTTTGAGCTTGGTTGCACAGTTGTGGGGTCTCCAAGGGCTTAGCTGGGCTGCAGTGGAAATTTGCTGATGATGGGGGAGAGGAAGGGCATTAGCAGGAGGTCTGTGTGTTTGGAGTGCAGGAGACCAGAGCATCTCAAATAAAAGGCATTTGCCTTTTTTTCTTCTGGGTGGGGTGCAGAGAAGATTTAGTGTCCTTGGTTGGGGCCAGGAATAGCACGGAATGCTTTTTGCTCCCATGTGAATCAGTGTTCTGGTGGAGAAATAAGGTTTCAGTGAATCTGTGGTGTTCTCTCTCTTCTAATAGAGAACCTAAGTAAAATGAACTCCCCCAAAGCCAATATTGAAAGCAATCTTAGTGAGCAAGTGCTGAGAAAACGAATTTTGGGGCACATTTAAAAGAATAAACATAGTAAATGAGTAAATCTACCCAGCAGTTAAGTGCTTTGTGTGAATACTAAACAAGAGCATATCCCATCAAGTATAGTTTAGTTGCGTAATTTATCAGCATAATGTGGGGTTTTTTAATGTATAGGAATGTAGACATCTATAAATGAATGATCATGTCTGTTAGTAGGAGGAACCCCATATTCAAAACTAATTGTGACATTAGCTGTTCGGAGAAAACATGTTTCATGATATATAGACTACTTTCCAAACATCAACTTTCTCAGCAAACCAAGATCCAAAGCAAAGACATCTCCAGGCATAAGAAGGGGAAGCATTTTTGTCCTCAGATTTTACTCTGATGCCTTTGAGTTGCTGATGCATTGCTCTGCAGCCCTTCCTGCTATCCCAGCTGACTCTGTCCAGGGCAAGCATCTCCTCTCCACTTCTGTTGCAGGAGTCTCTTCGATAGCTCCAGCAGCATATGAATATCTATCATCATAGCAGCCTCTTTTTGTTTTCCTTCTTTATGAGAAGGAGGAAGATTGAATGGTAACTCCTGGGATGTGATTTTGCCAGGATGAAACCCACTTGAATGCAAGGGAAGCAGAAGTGGAGCGGGGCGGGGGAGTATATTCTGATTTTGGTTTCAGTTGGCAGCCTTTTGTTTGGGCTGAGGTCTTTGAACCTGTGGGCAAACTGCTCTGCAAGTGGAGGTGTGTGGAGCCCTCCTTGGAGATGGCTTTGCTCCTGCGCCCACTCCACTCGCTGCCACCCGTGTCAGGTGAGACATGAGATGTGTGAATGGGAGGAAGGGTGGTGGGCGTCTTGAGTGCAAGACTTCAGAAATCTCTAGTGACTAAAGCCGCTGCTGTGCCTGGCGTCGTTGCCTACTTGAAGTATTTACTGCTGATGGCTTCTCTGAGTAGGGACAACCCTTGTGGGGCAGAAAAGCTGGATTTGCCTTGCCTCAGACTGTGAACTGTCAGCTTATCAGGAGTCTGATCCTCCCCTGCAGGGAGCAGAGAGGAGGGAAGGGTGGTGGCATTGCATCCGAGTGGAGCACAGGTGGGTTGGTTTCATTCTGCCCCTAGAACATTATCCAGAGGAAAATAGTATTCCTGGGCTGTTCCACCTCCCACAAGGAAAAACGGATGAAAAGCAATGAAGCACACAATTACATAATGAAAAACAATAAAATGCATCTTCTAGTATGTACTACTAGTGACTATATGACTTTTATTATAGAAACTAAATGTGATTGCATTTCCAGATATTGTGCTGTGTAGTAAACTCTGGGAAAAAGTGAAGAATGACTTAGAAGGAGAAGACTTCTTGTTTAATATAAACCTCAGACTTGGGAGTGACACATAGCGGGGAATAGAAGTCCATCGTCTATCAAATGAGGTTTGAACAGTTTAGGTCACACTAGACAAACACTTCTCACCCTAAAATCTTCTTTTCATCTTCATTCATCAACACCACCTTAAGCTTGTGCCCCTCTTTTCCATTCTCTCAAAAAATAATAATCTACTTTATGCCTACAAATCACTTCTGGCTGGCATTCGTTAGTCAAGTTATGAGCTCTGGCTGCTGCTGCTCCTACCAGTGCTGCCTCCTATGAAGGGAGAAAAAGGGGTTAGAAGCTTGTGAAGAGGCCAAGGAGGGAGAAGTGCTGCAGAAGTGGTGGTTGTAGAGATGAGAGGCAGTGAAGAGAAAGGGGGAAGAGAGGTAAGGTACAACTGGCAATGAGGATTCCTGGATGGCAGATCCCTTTCTTGAACTGTGCTGTGCTGTTTGTGTAGCTCATGGCTGATTTCTGGTAGTGCTTTGTGCTTTGGGGGGTGTAGAGCTGTGTGAGGCAGTGCAATCCTAGCCCTGCAGTTGGGAATGAACCCATCCTCTGAGAGTGTTGTTGCTGTATACGTAAATCCCAACAGCAAGGTTTGAAGCTTTAGGACACAAAAGCAAACCTCCATGGCCAAGCTGGAGAGCTCTGTTTTCTTCTGCAGACCCCTCAAAGTGACCTGGGCTGCCCTGGTGGGTGCTGAGACTCAGAAACTTGTTTTCAGTTTGCTTTCTTAGTCTGCAGGCTAACCTACATCATCGTGCGTTGTAATTTCTTCCTGCCGCCTTCTCTGAGATCCTCAGCTGTACTGTGCACGAGCCGTTCAATCCCCATTTCCTGGTAGGAAACTACCCCTCTTACACTAATCCTTATCCAGTAATTCCTAATTTTTATTCTTATCCTTTTCCAATTTATGGGACTGCTCTTGGATTAACTTCCCTATGGTACAGTTTTTCCCTTTACATTGCTTGCTTGTTGCTTCCTTGCTGGTGGTTTTTCTTTCTTTCAAAGATACTTTTCTGGCTCCATCCCCAACTGCCTGGAAGTGATTTGTTCAGCAGCGCAGTCCCCTGGTTTTCAAAGGCTACAGGCTGTTCTCCCTGGTTTTCTGCCTTCCTTCTTTCTGTCATTCTGGGAAGCAGTCTGACAGACATGGCTTCTTCGCACCCACCAATTAACGTTAATCTGTGTGACTGCAACAGGCATGGGTAGCAGCAAAGATCTGTTTAAAGGTAGGATTTTGTGTGAGTGGAAATCTCTGTGAATCTGGCAAGGAGACCTTGTTGGGAGGGCACAGACAGGTTAGGAGAGGGAAGTCAGCATTTTAAGTACAATATAAAAGCTGTTTTTTTTTCCCCACCTCCATTTTAAACATTTCTTTGACTTGTTCTAATGTGGGGTTTGGAGGATGCCACCATCCACGGTGATGCAGCCCAGCGTCGGGAAGTGCAGAGGGTCTGTCACACACCCAGCCTGCACTTAGTGCCCTCTCGAGGTATTTTCAAGACAGCTTTGAGTATCATTACTCTTGAAAATTTGGCATGGTGATGTCAAGTGGTGAGGGTATGGTTGATGGTGGGGTTGGCTTCTTGTGCCTTGCTGTGCTGCAGAGTGCTCTGACTGGGCAGGGAGGACAGGCAAACCGGCAGCCTCATTAGTGAGGGAAGGAGGATTCACCTGTTTGTGGGAACTGGTCACACATCATGGAGTATCATGAGGTAAGCCAATTTCCTACCCCAGTACCTTCTTTTCCACTTCTCTCTTTCACAGTTTGAAAGCCATAAATCACTTATTTGAAATGTATTTAAGGAGAAGAGTATTTTCCCCTGCATTCCCACTTAATGCTTTGTAGCGAATACAGTTGGGATCATTGGTGTGCTAAAGCAAGAGAAATATTCTTCTTTAATAGTGTGTCTTCATTTTAGGCAGTTTCCTCTTTTACTCACTTCTTACATGATAACTCTTGAGTCCTTAGATGCTGCTTGTTCTGCCACAAAAAGAAAATGCAAACCAGGATATTTAAATATTTTTGATAATGAATGTTTACATAATTAGCTCAGTTACTTTGTTCACTTGTCACTGTGGACCTGCCTTCCTCTCTCTTTAAAATACATTAGTAGTGATGGGAAGCGCAGGAGTGGTGCGCTCATCCTCCTTGTGCCGAGCATCTCCCTATAGGGACAGGGGCTTATTCCCACCTCGCAGCACCTGCCGCTTTGGTCAGACTTCCCAACATGTGTACTCTTGGGTACACTTATTAAAATACATGTCTTCAAAAAGTTTTATCCTAAAAATACAGATTTTGCACGTAAAGAACATTTTCTTTTTCATGTGGCCCTTAAGGTCTGTACAAATTTGGATCATTCGCTGGTCTAGAAATTCTCCTTTGTGAATCAACACTATGTCATAAGGGTGAGTTACTCGTCTGACCTGTAATTGCTATTGTCTGATGCACTGATTTTGCAGGTTTTGGGTGTACGTAGTTAGGAAAAACGCAGTTCTGCAAAGATGTTTTTTAGCCAAAAAGAAAAAGAGAGTGTGGAGGTTCTGGTGATATTGGAAAAAGCTAAGAGGGTTTTGTTAGTGGATTTTCTCAAAAGAAGAAGCAGGGATAACTGTTAAACAGCAGGGTGCCACTGAATGATGGAGAAGCTGAAGGAATGGCTTGTTTTCCTGTTATGTCACTGCTTTGGCTTTCTCATTCTTGTTCCTCTGTTTCTTCAGAAAGGCCCTGCAGCCTGCAGATAACAAATTAAATTAGTATTGATATAACATTAGACACTCCTATTAATATTGACAGTCTGTCGATACTGTTGTGCTACTTCTGTAATACAGGATGTTAACGGATAATACTTTAAATAAAAACACACTAATCTTATAATCACTGAACATGTAGCGGAGTCTCGACTCGGCTCACTCCTCCTCCGAACTCCCCCATCCTCGCATGTCAGCCGTGCCTGCCTGCCTGCGCCGCAGAGCTGCAGAGGGGCACAGATGAAGGCTGTAAGTGGCAATGCAGGAGCAGTGATGGGAAGCTCCCCATAGCTGTGATGGTGGTGGGTCTGGTCCCACCACCTGGTCTGGCAGGTGTGTCCATTGCACCAAGCTCTTTGTGGCTGTGGGTGGATGCAGGGATCAGTCCCAAAACGGTGGTGTTTTAGTCCCGTGGTTGCTCATGGTATTTGACATGGTGCTGCCTGCCTTTGTTATGTGTAGCCACAAAGTTTGGTGCAGGAAGCAGTGCAAGGATTACTTCAAGTTCTGATGCAAGACAGCAAGCCACCAAATAAAACCCTGTTGGGCCATGCTGTCTGAGCGTGTACGGGGTGAGAATATGCGAGGTCAAAGTAGTGCCCTTAATCTGTGATGCTTGTCTCGATACTTAGCATGTGTTAGCAGCTCCTCATTTCTTAGGAACTTTTTTCCTTCTAAGTCTGTCATGAAAATTACCATGTTCATCAGAGCTAAAGTTATTTGTTAAATGGTGTAAAAAATCAGCATTAAACAATAATGATTACTTTGGTAAACACAGATGTCTTTGTATTATGCAGTGGGTTTTGTAAGTGAATTTGTACATGTCTGTGAAACAGAATTCGCCATCTACCTTGAAAAATGGGGAACATGATCCACGTTAATTGGTTCTCCCCTCGCCCCCTGCTCCACCTGCTGTGCTGCTGCAATCTGTTGATGTAGTGCTGAAATCCACAGCACACAGGATGGGCTTGGCAGTGAGCAGGTTGGCACTTGCAGGTGTGTGTCCATTACAGGAGGTACCAGGCAACAGTCTTGACTTCTGCCTCTGTTTTCTAACTAGGAGGATATTTTTAAAAGGGGGAGGGAAATACCCTTATCTCGCTGAAAACCATCTAGTGATGATCAGTTATTCACCGCGTTATTAATGCCTATTTGGACGTCGCTTGGACTGCTGGATTAAACAGCTTTCCCGCTATGTATTGAGTAAAATGAAATACATGTCACAACAGCAGTGCTATGATGCTGACAACCGTCCTTGGCTGTGCATCTCATTAGAAAGGTATAAATTTTTCTTTGTTGTGTATCTGTGAATGACAGAAGTTGACAAACATCTTTTTAAGAAGTTCTTGTTGGGAGAAAGTTACACTTATGGCACAGGAACCAAGAAAAATGTGCTTGTTATGAAGGTAAATAATTATTCCCCACACTTGCGTCTTATAAATTGCCCTCCTCTGGCATAATAATTACTTTTTACTGCGTTATTACATACACGTTGAAGGAGATCCTCCTCTGGATCACTTACTCTTAGAAAGGACTCCTGGAAGGGTTCAACGTTTAGTTTGTATTGAAACTTGCACTTAAGCCAGGGTTAAGATCCTTGTACTTCACAGTTTTAAAGACTGAGTTGGTTCTCTGAATGTACCACATTAACTCCCAGGGGACTGCTGAATTTTCCCATAGTGTATTTTTGGTGGCAAAGAGTTACTAACTTTGATACAGGAAAGATGCTTGAGAGGAGAACTACCAGGTAGGGCCTCAGCTTGCTTTCAGCTGAGCAATGATGCTGTACTTTAAAGCACCCATTTTCCAGTTTTACGGTATGTTTGCATAATTTATATCAGCCTGCATTTCTGCGTGTTGCTGGCATTGGCTTGATTTAGTGCTTGTCTAACTTCAGAGCAGGAGCAATGACTCTGCTTGTGGCAATGGTGTGCATGTGCTTGGGGGTCTTTGGGCCATCCTTGAGGAAGCTGAGGGGCACTAAGGAGTTGGGAGTATTTTTTAAAAGAACACACTCCAAAGTTAAGGGTTAAGATCTTCACCATCCTGGCTGAAGTGGCTTCTGCCTATTCATAGTGAATCAGAAAAGAAGACATTGTATATTCAGCTACATTTGCATGACTCCCTGGATTTCATTGGAGTTGTAAGGGTGCCAAGTTGGTGTCGTGTTGACCCACAGAAACTTGATAACACAGTTGAGAAATCAGTGGGAAGACTCAAGTGTGGACTTGTGAGAGGGAGTAGGGCAGAAAGCAGGCTGAAATCCTCTTTTCCCCACTGTCCTTCTACCTGCAGCAAGTGATGGGAGAGGTGGTCGCAGCCCTCTGCTGAAAACGTCTGTACGTGGTGCAAGGGAGCTTCTGTTGCTAGGGTAGGTCAACGATACAGGGTTAGGTTTTCTTTTTTCCTTTTCTTTTTTCCATGTAAACCCATTCACCTTTCAACATCTTGAAGCAGAGAACACAAGCTCTGCAAGAAATCAGCATTTGAAGATGCGTCTGTATTCAAGGAGTTCTCAGCTTACGTTCACCCTTGTGTCTGAAATTGTTTTACACAAGTAACACCTAAAATTGCCACTTAACCTTGCAGGCACTTTGTTAAGTCCGTATTTTTGATTGCAGCAGCTGGGGTGGAGTTTCCTTTGGGAATTCAAGGAGTAGGAAGTGTTGTTTGTAGTTTTTTGTTGGGTTTTTTGCTGACTGGTGCTAATGTGTAGGTGGGGATGTGCTGCTGTTTTTGTAATACTTTTATTGTTTATAGAATTGTTAGTTAATTGATGGTAACAATGCCTGGAGCCTGGGAGAGGTGTTCTTTTATGTTCAGATCAGAACAAGTAAATAATTTTATAACTTAAAAAGAGAGTCAAGATTATTCTCCTTAGTTTATTTACCTTGCAGGTTTGCACCTACTATCTCCATACTTTCTTATCAAGTTTCCCCAAATTAATTAGTGTTATTTCTAACAAAATAAAGAATTCAGTAGGATGTAGCTGGAGCCCCCCGTGTATGGACTCAGGAGCAGGTTCAGCACCTGAGCTTGCTCCTACCTAGTTGGTATGAATGTGGTGAGGTCTCAAGTTGACAGTGTCCCTTTTTCACTTGCAGTAACTGCCATGTGAAACCTAGAAGGCAGTAGGGTATCCGATGGATGAAAATGTATCTTTGAACTCCTGTTAATTGCTTCACGGTTTACTCAGACTAAAATCTGTGTGGTAACTTTGTCTTCCACATTTATCCAATGAAATAAAATTCAAACCAGCCAACAAAATAGAGAATGTTTTTTATTTATATGCGGTGTAGCTCCATCTGGTCCACGTTAAGGACCCCAAAAATATATGTGATTAGCTTTATAGTTCACTGCTAAAGGTAGCAAAGCTGGCTTTTAACATCTTTCAAATTTTCAGCTAGCATCTCAAAACATTTGCTGGCATTTCCTGACTGTGATTACTAACCAAAGATTTTCCTGGTTGTCTTTTTACTTTTTGAAGTATACTGCATAGTTTTCCTGCTTAAAATATCACTGAAGCCTCTGCTGTTCCCTTTATAACTCTTATGCAAACTATTCATCTCTGTCAGGACTGGTCAGTCTCAAATCCGAAAGCTCAGTGTTAGGAAACGTCAGGTAACATACACTATTAAAGTAGTAAAATTTATGGCTGTCGCCAGCACTGAGCTCATGTTCAATAAAATGAAATGCCACGCATTAGAAATAATACGAAAGGTGAGCTGTGCTGCTTCCCAAAAATTAAGAAGGTGTAGTGTTTTTGCCAAAAACCAGCTCAGAAGTGCCCACTGAGTGCACAAGGAAGAAGACTTAACATCATCAATTTACCTCAGTTTAAATTTCAGGCGTTTGCTAATCAAAGTCCTGTATTCCCACTAAATGCGTGGTTGAGACCACCTTGGAGAGGAAAAAAATGTCTTCTCCTACTGCATCTAAGCCAGTTGTCTCCTTTTGCATCTCTGTTTCAACAACTGCATGTTTGCATCTAGAGTTACTCTGCACTGGAAAACACCCTGGTGCTCCTAGGAGTTTTTGGTGCAGCCTCAGCAGCGCCATGACCCCCCAGAAAGATCAAGAGCCCCAAATTCATGCGCTTGCAGGGTTTTTCTGCCCATGACACATTAATGCTTGAAATATTTGGAGCTGAAGTGAAGAACTGCTGCTGGTGTGACTGCAGCTTGTCCCAACCGCTGCCATGGCACAAGGCTCTGTGGCTGCCCATTTCTGAAATAGAATTTCAGGAACAATTTTAGCTGCTGCAAGCTTTGCTTTTGCTTGTTCTTTCTCCTTCACCCACTCATCCAGCAAACCCATGCTGTCACCTGGCACCAAAGGCCTAGAAAACCATCCTGTGTTCTGGAGAGACAGAAGGTATTACCTTAATCCTCTACCTGTTTGTTGCACCTTAACGCTGCTGATGGAGGGAAAATGTAAGCATGAGGTGTGGACTTCACCCTCTATCCCCTTGCGTTAGCAGAAAATGCTTCCAGCATCTACCATACAGCATCCAGCTTGTGCAAGAGTCTTGGGGGAGAGTATTTTCCATGTGTAGTTATCCCTGTGCATAGTAGTAATTTGGGGAATTTTTCCTAAAAGCGCAGTATTTAGACCTCAAGGAGGCTGCCTCTTAACCTCAAGTATGTCCAGAAGTGCGTAGCAAGAAGTGCCAAGGATTTTCAGGAGTTGAGCTGAAGGTGTTGTTTGAAGTTAACCATATTTTATTTTCTCAAACCCTTTCTTGGGACTTAATTTATATAGCGCTGTGATGGGCATGTATAAACATTGTGATCAGGTTACAGTGTGAGTGAAATAGGTTGACTCGTTTTCTTTTTCTTTTCTCACAATAAAAATGTAAGAAATTCAGTTGCTTACCCCATAAAATGCACGTTTCTGTTACGGATTAGTCTTATTTTTAATGAGGCTGTTACTTAGACAGTAGTACATTAGCAAAGTGTCCTTTGATTTTTATGTAGTGAATGTTTACATGCTGATTCAGAGAGGCCTGGCCATTCTTGCCCCATAATTCTGAAGGTTAGGGTATTGGGGTCAAAAAGATGCCAATATGAGACTGGGACATTTCTGGATTACACACAGGTGCTGGTAAATTGGGGACTCCATGGGTCAGCCATGTGGGGACCCTGTGTCTGAGCTGCTCCGCAGCAGCAAGGTGGGGGCTGTCCCCAAGCTGCTGGTACAGGGGCCAGATCCTGCACACACCCAGGGTGTAAGGAGATTTATAGGTTGCCAGCACCCTTTTATTCCACCTTCTCTGGAAGAAACCGGACAGCAGCAGTGAAGTGAAGCAGAAAGCCTGGCGGCAGGATGAAGACATCTTCTGTCCATCTCTGTCCATGAAGCTGAACTGAAGCCTTCCTTCGCTGCTTAAAATTGTGATTTTGGATAAAAGGCTGTGTAATAACCTGAGAAATGTGTGAGAAGATCTCCTGTTAATACTGTATAAACCTTCTTTAACTTCAGGAAGCTTAAAATCAAATTTGGCAGAGCTTGCAAGGGCAGTGAGTATGGAGCCACTTGACTCCAGTAACTGAATCAGCTGACAAACCTGCAGTATTTTGATCTTCTTACAATGCTGTCTGAATTCCTGGAAGTATTTACTTCATTGTGAACGTGTGTAAATATATATATTTGTCTTTACCTGTGTGTTAAAAATTCCAGTCTCATGTTTGGTGCAAAGATTTTTCCCATCTCTGTGGGGAAACCGAACGAGGAGAGTATGACAGTGCAATTTAGGTTCTCATGGGTTTAGGCTTTTTAAAAGAAGAGGCAATAAGGTAGGTTAATTGTGGAACTAGGAGGCTCCACTGACTCATCTACTGAATAAAGAAATTTAGATTTGTTGTGACCTCAAGAAAGGGAATTTTTAGAGCAGTTGAAGTTAGAAATCTGGGATAAATTCGGGTATTTGAAAGTCATGGTAACAACCATTTGTAAGTGTATCATGCTCTATAGTAAGATTGCATAAGGGCAGAGGCTGAAGCATCTGATTTTTTTTAGGGTTTTTTTTCCCCTTTTGGCATTCTGTTTGTGACAATTACATGACTCTCTATTAACAGTGTGTGGAAGAAAGCAGTGTTATGAAATGAGGAGAGATTTCCTTCATCTGTTACTCTGTAGGTAATTTTTGTGCTTTTTCCAATATTCAAGTACCTCTTAACTGCTTGCTGTCCATCTGTATACCATTCATAGTACTGTAAACTAGTATATGTAGCATGACCTTGTAACTTGCTTTGTTTGTGCATCTGCCAGTACAATATGTTGTCTTTCCTTAAAATGCAAATATGCTCCATGCAGTACAGAGCTCCTTAGTCAATAAATAAATGGAGGTAAAAAACTGTACCTAATACCCATTTAATTTAAATTCATTTTATAAACATAAAGACGCCTTTTAAGAGAAGCTTTAATTCAGGCTAGCACCTTGATTTGTGGTTGCCATGGAGAATCAAATCTGTCATTTGACAAGAAAAGTCACCCATTTATGACAGCACTTTATCTTGTCTCTCCAGGGGAAGAAAATGTCAAAAGTGAGAGCAGAAAAAAATAAAGCCTTGAAACACCAGAATTTCTTGATTTCATTTTTATTATTCAGCTATCATATCCTTTCTGATAATAGCAAGTTGGTGAAAATAAATAATGTTCCTACAGTAAAATCAAATATTTCCTATTGGAATGGACAGGGCTCTTTGTGATTGTCAGTGCTGTGAAGTCTGGCAAGAAATAGTGTTATTAGATAAACCCACAGTGCCCAAATCCCATTTTCTTTTCATTACAGTGTCAAAATAATTATACCTGTGTAATTTGGGTAAGAAATTGTAGCATAACTAAAATGGTCCATTGGAAGAGATTGCTTTAAGCTTGTGTTCATTATAGGGTGGGGTTTTTACGTGCCAAAGAAAAAGAGGAAGATAAAAAAATTAGTATAATTTCATTTGAATAAAAATGTCTGGTTACCCTTTCATGTTCTTTACAACCAGAGGAGACGGCAAGTGCTGTGTTCTGTTGGGCTTTTTACATCCGTGCGTCTTTTGTAAAAAGGAGTTGAAAGAGGCAGGAGTTTTTAACACTTTTTGATTCTCAGGTAAAAATCTCTATAGAGTTTCAAAGACATGATATGAAATTGTTTTTTATCTGGAAATCTGTTTTTGAAGTGTTTTTATTTTGGAGGATTAAGAAATGGTAGGAATCGGGTGTTTTCAGGAATATAATTAGCTATCACAAGTGTTTACGCGTGTACATTTAATCCATATAGACACTAAGTTGCCCCCAGGGGAGAAACACTTACTGTAGCATTGCATTACTTTTTACATAAATCTCAAAAGTGCCGTTGAAATAACGAGACTGAAATAATCCACTCTTTGCCTCTTTCTTGAGACGGCGTTTGTGCCTTTCACAGTATTGCAGGGTTTGATGTGGTTCAGGAGTAATCTTGTATCAATGAGATAGCATTATAATAGAAAGTCCTTTAGTGGTTTAGTGTAAATATTGGGCTGGTAGGGGAGCTGCTTGCTGGAGCGGTTGTGCCTGCAAGAGATTACAAAAAGGGAGAGAAAGGAAAGGGTCGGAGGCTCTTTCTTTTTTCTCTTGAAATTGGCTGGCGGTGCCGGATCCATAGCCAAAGCTAGTTGGGATCTGCTGTGAGAAAAAAGGCAGCACAATAGTTCCCTGTTCCTGCCTTCATGCAGAGTCTGAAGCCAAATCCTGCTCTTAAATACTTATGTGTAATTCTACTTGCCTTCACCAGGCACTACCTGTCCGGTGGAAGTAAGTGATGTGTTGTATCCTAGGGTTCTTTAAAAATGTATGTGATGCAAATATCACCTTAGTGGGGCAAGAGTTGCAATTTGGAGATATATATATGTATATTATTTTGGTTTTTAACCCGTATTAACATCATGTCATAGGAAGTGTGTTAGCATGGGCTATGAGAATGTGGTAACGCAGGGGTTTTATTGTGAGACCATCTGGAATAAAAGAGAGTGAATTATAGATGGTCTCTGGGGTTATGGAAACTTAAAGATATTAAAGGGTCTGATTTCCATAATGTCTGCCTCTCCTTTTGCCTAACTGTTGATATAATCTGCTTTAAAATCGATTTGCTGTCATCATGTAATCAAAGCCTTAATTGCATCATCATGGACTTCAGCATTTTTTGCTGATAAATTTGTGCAACTGATGGTAAAAAGGTTGTTAAAAAAGAAACAACAAGTGTTTGCAATAATTTTGCTGGATGTGCTGTCTCTTACACATGGACAAAAAGTGTCCCAGGTAATCCAGGAGTCCCTGAATTTCAGTGAGAGATCTGAAAATGTTTTCCTGTATTCAAAACCTTGAGGCTTGATACCACAAACTGTTTAGCTTGCTGTAGTCAAGATTATTCAAAGGAGTAATAGAAGACTCACATTTAGCATGGCCTTGTCAAAACTGTGCTTTGAAGTATTTAGTCCACTTCAAATTGTAACTTTGTACAAGTTGTTCTTAAATAATAAAATAAGTGATGGTGGATAAAGCTGCATGTTTGCTGTGAGGTTGTTCCCCAAAGCACTGAATTATCTCCCCTAAGCTCTGTCTGAGGGAGGACCATATAGAGCTTAAATGTTTTTATAAACCAAAAAATTGTAACTTGCCTCTCTAGTTTCCAACGGATGCTGTCTGAAATGGCTGATATCCTGTCCTGAAAATCACAGATGGAAACTTCATCTCAGCACAGAGCTGCGGCAGTAATGAAATGAAAGTAACAGAGTCTCATTTACATTTCAGAAATAGTTCTCTGTAGTTTCCTGTTCAACCTACGAGATTTTCTTGTGTACCTGATGTTGGTTGTTACCCACATTTAAAGGGCAGTGCTTTAGGTTTGACCCTTGGAGAATTACGAGTATGTAGGTGATGCTCTTACGTTACCAGGGGATGCTCTTTGGTGCAGTGAGTCCTGGTATAGCAATAGCTGAAGCAGCAGTGACAGTTTGATGCTGTTTCAACAAAGGTTAACTCCTTCCTCTTGGCTTTCACCATTCTCTTTGGTCACTGGAACTGCAGTGCAAGCTTTTCTCAATTGATTTTTTTGCTGATTTATTTAAATTGCATTTTTGTTTTAATAACCTGTTACAGAAAGGTACCGGGCTGTAAAAGTCTGTGATATAAAATGGCAACACTCACGTGCTGTTTCTGTAAGAGGGAAGTCAAAGTAAACGCATGCTTTGGAAAAGTGAATCACATGCTTTTAAAAAAGAATATATACCAGGTGCTAATAAGACTGTGTATTGACTGTAAATGCTTTTTATGGGAGTGTTTGAAAGAGAAGAAAGTGCAAATTTCTCTGGAGGATGAAGAATACCATAGATGAGGGTAAAAATGTGATAGTTGGCAGTCTCTGTGTATTAGTGCAGCCCTTCTCCAGCACAAGAAATACCATTAGCAGAACTGAGATACACCACTTCTTTTGAACAACACTTGTGACTTTCTCCAGAATTTAGAGGGGCCAGAAATGGAGCTGCTGGGAGTGTGGTGAGTCTTCTGAGAGCACCTGTTGATCTCACCAAGTGTCTTCAGCTGCCCGAGCAACTTGGGCAGGCACATAATGGCCAGGAATGACAGCGCAGCTTGTTGCCACATAAAGAATATCTCTTTTTTTAACGTATGGATGTGTGTGTGTAAGTATTTTTAACAGAGCTGTAGTGTCTCCGTGCAGGCGGTGTGTGCAGGAGTTGTCACTAGCGAGGGGAAGCCAGGGCAGCCGTATGGCACTGTGCCGAGCATGAAGGGTCCTGCTGAGCTGCAGCTGGGGGAGGATGAGTCCCACAGTGCCTCAGCATCCTCCTCATGTGGTGCCACTTGGGGTGCCGTGGCCTCAGCAGCACCCTGTATGAGTCCCTGCAGTGTAAAGGGGAAAGTCTTGCTGGCAGAAAGATTTCTGGCAGACATCAAGACTTTTGCAGTGGAATTGCACTGTTTGGCTGCCTTAGCAGCAGGTATTTGAAGGTGGTAGCAGGTACCCTGAGGAGCAGTGGAAGTTCCTGGTGTCTCACTGAGCCCCAGTTTTGTTTTGAAGTCACTGGTGTCATCAAAGCATTTCAGCTTGTTTGAGGGTACTGGAGTGCTCCTTATGGTCCCACCACAGGGGAACCTCAGACTTACAGCTGTTGGAGTGATTTCTCTTCAGAATGTGGGGTTGATGCCTGCACGCTGCTGTGCCACCAGCAGCTGCCTGAACCACCCAGCAGCATGGTGCACTGAGTGGTTATGCTGGTAGTTCTGGTGCTCATGACTTGTGACCAAAAGCTGCGTTGTGTTGTCTCCTTACTGCACTCTTTGGCTATAGCTGCTTCTTGTTGCTGTTTCAGTTCTCTATTCTTAGAGTAAAAAATGTTCAAGAAATTATGTATATTAAAAACAGGTGTATGTGAAAACAACCTTCAGGATGGAACAGTCTGACACATGATTTGGGAAATGACAGAGCTAAGGGGGCATGGGCTGCATCAGCTGAGCCTCTGGGCTGTTACACGTTGTGAAACTCTCTTGACATGATCATGTAGTTTTGGTGGGTTATCTTTTTCTTCCCAAAGAGCCTTGTTTGGACTTTGGTGTGTCATCCAAACCCAAGTGCTCCAAGCTTGCCACGTGCTTTACTGTTCCTCATTTCTTTGTGCTCACCAAGAGCCACCTGGGGCCAGTTTTGTAAAGTGAGCTGGGGTTTGCAGCCACAGCTGAGGCCAGTTGGGGCTGTTTGTAGTAGCACAGGGGTTGTTAGTATCCATAAAGACTCTGAGCACTGGTGGGCTCTGGTTGGTGTCTTCAGTTATGGGGTAACTCAAACCAGCACTTCTCAGTAGCCTCCATTTCACTTTGTCTCGGTTTCATGCCAATGAGATGGTTGTGGTGCCACCAAGCTTCTCTGTAAGCAGAGGTGAGGAGACTTTCATTAATATCTTTCATGATATTGTAGTGAGGGAACTGGGGATATGGTCAAGAGGAGCTTGTAATGCTGCATTCAGCTTTGGGTTTGGCTAGTGTATGCTAAGTAAGTAGTGTGTGCTACTGGGAATACGGATTTTTATAGGAGTGAAAAGAAATGCTTAATAACTGCATGTAAATGGAAGTCCCAAAGAAAAATACTATTGTGTAAGTGAAGGCTTGATCATAATACTCATCCAAAGGTGTAAATCAAGATTGCATGTTGATGTTGCCAACTTTGTTGCCTAGTTTTTGCAACCTTAACGTTATTTTAATATAGCCTTGGATGCGGTTCTGTGAGGGATGTACAGCAATATGTTAGCATGCTGTGCCATCCTACATTTAGGGCTTGTAATAAGTTTTTTTTTTTTCCTGTATTGTCTTTGCCAAAAAAAAATAGTGACTTTTGAGCACTGAAGCATGTGTTCATATTGCTGCATTTCTGTTTGATTCTGGGTCCTGTATGCTCTGTTGTATCACAAGATCTCAAGGCTGTTACTCTGTTCCGTTTGTATCTGGGAGGAGCAGTTGGGGTAATCCATGCATTTCACTGAGATCCCCGCTCAGGGCAGCGTATGTAGTGGTGATGGAAAAGGCTAGAGGCAGAAGAGCAAGCACACAAGAGGTTATAACCACTTCAGTCAGACTCTTGCAGCTAAAATAGCTAAAATATAAATATTTGCTGAGAGTAGGGGAAGACATACCAGGGTTAGTTAGTTTTGCCAGATGTTGTAGGTCTGTTATTTGAGGGGGAGCGTTGTGAAGCTTTATTTTTTATTGTTTAAGAGAAACAGCAGTTCTCATGCAATGTGGAAAAATCCTGATGATGGGGATTTTTCAGTAATTTGAATGATTAAATGCATGAAATAGATTTGTTCTGTTTTTTCCTGTTGTTCTTTCTCCCATTGATTGGCACAGTCTCTTCCAAACTGAAATGCAGGTGGAAAAAAGTGTAGAACTCATTTCTCCTATTTCAGTGTCCAAATATACTGGTTCAAGTGGACCCACAGATGTCAAAATTGATCCTATTAGCAGTTTGTGTGCTTGGCTTTCAAGGTGATGGGAGATTGGTGTTCTTATTACTGACATTTTCACCGGTGCTCTGCACCTCTTGGAACAGCGTGTTTCAACTCTCTCTGCCTAAATTTCCCCATATATAAAATCAGATAACCTTTACTGACTTTACAGGTTCTGCAACTATTATGTATGCATTCAGGTATTCCTGGAGCACGAGCACATGGCCCTGCTTTCCTCCTTGCCCCTGTTCCAGCTCTACCAGCTGAATGTGAGCTATTCCTGAGGATTGAGCAATCCTTAGTTTAGTTTTCCTAATTAATTGATTAGTGGTCTAATTGAACACGTGGGAGCTTTCACTGTCAGTGTCTAGGGGGATGTTTGCTTCCCTAGAAGCTCACTGACCCCTTGGATGGGGCAGTGTTTCCCAAGGAAGTAGCTGGCGTTTCCCTTGAACCCTGGGATGTGCCTGCTCAGGGCTGCCTGTGCTTCTGCTCTCACAGCCTCAGGGCCTCCTCTGGGTTTCTTGTGCTCCTTTCCATGTGAGGTTGAATTTAATTATCGGGGATAAGGTCCTCTAGAGCAGACCTTTAAAAGTCCTATATAAAGATGCTGCTCTTAAGTAATTCAATATTTCAACTGCTCTGTGCTGGATTGATTGATTGATTAATGGAGGAGTTCATTTAATTAATCTAGGGCTTCACTAAGTCACATGTGTTACAGTAAATACTGTGATGGTGGTGATAAAGGGGGTGGTTGGAAACTGCAGCTCCTTGCTTGCCTCTCTCCTCCCTTTGCCTTTACAGTGAAGCTGCGGGTGCGAAGTCACCATGAATGACTGGGTGCGTGTGCTGGGGCTTGAGATAGATGAATCTTGTTGGTTTGCTATCTATAGGCTGCTGAATATATTTCGGATGGCAGGCAGACGTGATACTTTGTCACTTCCTACAAGTGTGCATGTGGAGCGAGACGGTTTTCCCCCTCCTAGCCCCAGCACATGCCCGAGTGGTTTACCTCAATTTTGGATTCTGTAATGTTGATATGTCATTGCATATTGACAGGGATGGTATCTGCTGTTCCTGAGCTGTGTCCCTCCACTGAGCGCCTGCTTATGTTTTGTTTGCACTTCAACAGCTAAGTTTGGTCCTTGGGAGGGCCCAGAGACCCCCATGTCCTGGTACATGTGCAGTACCCTGGGAGCTGTGATACTGGCTGCAGAGTACCCCTCAAACTGCAGGTTTTGGTCCAAAGCCTTGTGTCCTGGCCGCAGAAGAGCTGTGCGTGGAGCTGCGAAGCGTGGTCTGCAGGCTGATGGAGGTTTTGGTACTTGCTGCTGTTGGTTGCCCTAACAGAGGGAAGTTGTATTTTCCTCTGAGGGATTTCTATGTTCACTCTGAGTATGCGAGGCATTTGGGGACAGGGCTGCTGTTTGGAGCCGTGCAGGAGCTTGTCCAGGGCTTTGGCACTCCCATAACCCACTCAATCTCTTATGGAGAAGCATCAGTCTTGTGCAGAAAGATGTTTTCAGTGGCTTTGACTGAAATGCGTGTGATCCTGGCACCCTAGGTTTTGATTAAGATGTTCCTAAATCTGTCATTGTACAGTAGGCATAAAGGAGACATGACTGGCCTGCCCCAAACACATAGCAGGAGTGGAAACTCAAAGCTGCATGTTGTGGGCTGTGCCTCTGTACTGAAGAAGTGACAGTCAGTGAGTCCAGGATCAGTCACTGCTGTCTAATTTCCAGATTTCCTTGTCCCAGCTTTGTATAAATAGATATAGAAATAGGTTAATAGACCACATGTATAATACACATGTGGTAATCCACGCTACTTTTGAATGAAGGCTATTAAAAGCTCAGCTGCTGGACAGCCTCATGACTGGGTTTGCCTCTACCTAACCAGCACGTGGGCAGTTGCACAGCAGCTAAGTGTGGGGTTTTTTTCTCCTATTTTCTTTAAAAAGAAATGAAGCCTTGGTTCGTGGACAAGCAGTTTAGTGCTGCTGTCATAGGTCAGCGGTTTGTTGTGTGGTTAGCTTGGTTCCTAGACCTATATGTTGAAAGGTAATGGGGTTCATCTCAAAGAGAGCTTTTTCTCGGCAGGATGTCTTAACTATGTGTTGCCTCTGTTTTCTCACTTGCTAGTCTTACAGAATTTAGTCACGGTAGAATATTTGATGAATAGCCTTTGATAAAAGGCGCTTTTTTTTTCCCCTTTTGATTTTGGTCACTGTTGTAATACTGTGAAATGCTGATGGAAAGCCAAGTGCAAATGATAGCTAAACACTAACATGACAGGAGATACATTAACCTGTGGGACTGTTCCATTGCTTGTGCTGCTGGAAGAATTCCACATATGCTGAGGAGGATGCTGCTGCCATCCATGGGGAGTTTGGATGAGTTTGCTGGTACCTGGCTGGCCAGTATGTGTATGTTGGCCCCTTCCCATTGGTTCATGGCTGTTGCTGCTTCCCAGTCCTGGTCGTAGCACAGGAGGGAGCTTCTTGATGCTCTCTTTACCTCCAGCTCCCAGTGAGTGTGGGATGGAAATCCTGCCCAGTTTTGATGCTATCTCTCCCTCCAGCCAGGCTGTACAGGAGCTAGTGCTAGCAGGAGTTTTTAAGCTGTTGCATTTGGAGTAGCTGCATTGTTCATGTGATTAAATTGTATTTAATTAGCTTTGTGTTTTGTCCTTTTGTTTCAGTGCAAAGATTTGGGGGGGTTTGCGAGGGGGAGATAAAAATTGCCTAAATGAAGCTTCATCATTTAAAACACACATAAAAACTCTGTGAGATGCCTTTTATTCCCCAGTCCTTTATCTTCCCTCACAAGCTTTCCGAGAATGAGCGGTGCATATTGAGGTTTATCTTTGCTTTTATGTGCAGTAGCCACATGCTTAACATTGAGCACATTTGAGTTGCATTTCATAGGGCTTTCGCAATCCCTTTTTAAAGGGACTGATCTGCTAACATCACCCTCTTTAGATCTAGCAGGCAGGATGTTCCTCCGTACAGTGAAGTGCTCACAGTCTCTCTTGCCAGACCAGTAAGTGAATGATTTCAAGCCTGGTGGGCAATACTTGTGTCCATGCGTAACACAGACAGACCACAGTAGTAGGCAGCTGCATGTAATTTTGAACTCCACTCATTGAACTGTAATAAAACAATATAAGCACTGCTTGGGGGAAAGATTGGATGCAGTTATCCTTACACAGGGCTCGGGCATATGAAAGCAGCGCTGGCTGACAAGAGGATTTTGAGATTTGATTTTGATTGAATTGCAGAATTGAACAGGCCAGGAATGTCAGTGGAAGGCTAAATGCCTGTAGTGCCATAAAGTTTTATTCATGTGAGGCTTTCCAATATAAAGTAGATGGATTATTGGAGGAGGTGTCAAGGGACATGAAATAGAAGAGCCCAAACCATAAAATGTGGGTATAAGGATAAGATTACTTCTTGCTTAGTATATAATTAGCTCAGCAAAATGTTTTGGGTAGTTGTTTGTTTATTCAACCTTTTTCAAACTAATTCATTACACAATAGAAGAGTCTTTGTTTTTTACTTCAGATCTCTTTCTGGCTGGAATTTGTATTGCTTTTAATAACAGGTCTAAACAAATGAATTTTACCTTATTTTTATTTTTTAATTAGAAAAGGAGGTGTCTCATGTAAAAGGAAAAAAAAAAAAAGGCAGAGGGGGAGGAAAAGTCCCCAGGATAGAAAGGAAAAGGAAAAAAATAAAAAGGAAAAGTCCACAGGATATGAACACTCGGCAGACACTGAAAACTATTATGCTCAAAAACAAGAGCGGGATGTGTATTCACATACCACAACACACTGACTTATTTCATAGCTCAGTAATGCATACGTAATTAGAGTCAAATTTGCATAGGACAGCTGATAGCCAAATCTGTATGGCATTAGAGACAGCTTCCCTCATTTGCAGTGAACTATGAACAGTAAGTAAAGTTGCACAGAAGACTGGGTGCGGGTTAGCAGAAGTGTGCTGCTTTTTTTGTTTTTTGCCCAAATTCTGCATCCGTTTACAGACCTCTGTCTCGGTTAACGTTTTCCCTAAACATACTCTAAATCACATATATTATGACGGCAGGAAAATAATCATAGCTTTATGCTACATCCATACACTTAGAATTATAATGTAAACAGTAAAATGGCTTTCTTATTACAAGCCCTTTCTTCTGTTTTAAATTGCATTTTTTTTTGAAAAGAGCATGATCTGTTAATCTTGCTTTAACCAGGAACACAAATACTTTTCTCTATGTGTATTTTATGGGGAGGTAGCGTGGGGTGTGTGCAAGACTGTCAAATTGGGATCTCGCATTACCATGAAGTCTACACTTATGAAATTGTATTTAAAAGAGTATTTAAAGAACAGTATGTATTTATATCTTCTGAACTAGTTGCCTGTGAGCTGCATGTTCTTCCATTTAAGTCCTTCTTGATTAAGCTCACATGCGTGTTTAGGTAGCATTTCTATATTATTGTCTGAAGTCCTAAGGAAATACCCAAATGGTTCTTACTGTGCAGATTTTAATTACTGGGTTTGAAATCATCTAGTAAGAGTCTGGATTTGGAAATTCTTCAAGAAAGAATTCAGTGTTGGTAGTAACTCTCCAGGGATTTCTTAAACTTTTATTTATCACGTTCTATTTATCATTCTTTCACGGTATTTTGGGTTATTTTGTTATTATTTAGGTTTGCTGAAAGTAAATGTGCTGAGGATTTGCCTAATTGAATAGCAGTTTATTTCTGATGAGTTTCTTTGAAGGAAAAGGATAAAAAAAACTCCCTTCTCCCTCCTATCCCCCAATTCATACTGGCTATAGTCCTTGAATTATGTGTGGTAGAGATGCTGTAGTCAATAGAGTGACTTTCTTTTCTTCCTCCCCCTCACTTTCCCCCTCTAGCTGCCTTTTTTTTTTTTTTTCCTTCTTTTTTTAATAGGGTTTCACAGCAGCCTGTTGCAAGGAGTTGGTTTGGGAGGGGCTGTGTGTGGGTGTTGTGGCCTGTGAGGATGGGGTAAGGATGCTGGGGCCTTTTCAGAGCTGATGCAGAAGTCTGCAGAAGTGCTCCCTGTCTCCTTTCATCCCTGTCTCCCCTGCAAATAATGCCCTTGTCCAGCTCAATCCTCAGTTAAAAGTAACTCTGAGCAAACCCTGGTGTTTCTTCAGAAGGAGGAATGTGTCTTGTGGCTTTTTTACTTGTGGGCTTTCTGGTTGATTTTACCTCAATGGCAGCTCCTTCTCTGCCTGTGGACGGGGCTGCCACAGCTCACATTGCCTTGTGCAGCAAACCCAGCAGCACAGAACCAAGAACTTGGAACCTAAGCTACTAAACCAGCTTTTTTATTTTTTAATGATCTCCTGAGTTTTAGTATCTCCTGAAAGTTTAATAAAGAAGTTGAGTTTTTCTCCTCTGCTCCCTTTTTTTTCATTTTATTGACTGTACTAATTATGTCCCACTTAATATTTAGGCAGTTCTAAGGTATTTAGAACTGCAGGTTAAATAAGCAGGACAAAATTGGTGAGTTTTAAAAGGTTTTTAAATATTACTTTTATATAAATTCTGTAATGCTTCATTTAAAAGTATTTCTAAAATACAGTTTCAAAATAGTAATACTGAAACCTGTGACAAATGCATTATGTTTTAAAAGATAAAATAATAATAAAATATACTTTTCTGTTGACATTTTAAAGAAAATTATCCCAAAGACCTAACCAGTTATGTTAGCACATGTGAAGATAGATGAGCTTTGGCTACTAATGACCTCTTCTGTAGATGAAGAGTTTGGTTTCAGTTTTTATTGGGATGAGGCTGAACAGTTAGTTTCAGTAATTCCTTTGGTGATCCAATAAAAAACCTGGGAAACAGGTACGGAGTTGAAAAGAAGAAACCTTTTTTTCCTTTTCCAATCCAGGAATAAAATAAAGGTGTGAGGGGATGAGATCTAGTACTGGCGAGATCCTAATATATTCAGTTTTCTTGTAACAGCCCATGTTCAGCAAGTGTTTTACATGCATAAATGCATAAACTTATTCTGTACCCAGCATATTTAAGTAACTTTCATTTAATAGATAACAATGTTTTTCTTTTTTCATTTGGTTGCAGTTCCACTTTTCAACCAAATGAATATTGATATGAATAACATAATTACCAGCTAATATAAAGTCATGATTTCTAATATAGTCATAACCTAAAACTTAGGGATACAGATGAACTTGAGAATTAACCTATTCTTTTGTTTAGCAGGGAGAATAGTTAAGCTTGATGAAAAGGTTGTATTTTATCAAGTTGCTAACCAGTTGCAATCAATGTTCCTTTAAGAAAATAAATATAAAAGTACAAATGTAAACCAAGATTGAAATCAATGATTTAAACCATGTTTCCTGCTTTCTGATATAAAGCATGATTAAAATCTGTGATTCAGATCACTTTGATTTAAGTCAAGCTCGTGCTTGGAGTGGATTAGCTTGTGGTCACCAGCGTCATTTCTCTGAAGATACAGGCAGCAAGTCCTGAGTGCCTCCTTGGTCACTTGGTCTCAGCTGTTTACAAGAGAGATCGATTCCAAATTAAATGGGCAGCCTTCAGCTCTTTTCTGAGAGGATCCATCTGAGTTTGAGGGCTTGAGCAGGTAAGGTGGAGTGGAGTCCTTTCCTGAGGTGGCTTTAGCTCATCATTTATGGAAACTGCTGAGCTAAAGAAGGAAATCCCTCTCTGCTTGCTCCTGAAAGGATTTACTTTTTGGTCCTAATTAGGCTCAGCTTTCCATAGCAGCTCAGCTCTCCCCGTGTTCCTCAAGCCCGTTTAAGGATCCGGCACAGGCGTTGATTTGTGTTTGCTCCCAGAAGGTATTTTTGGCAAATGAGTTGACCCATATAAAGAGCAAGAATTAAGGCTTCTTTTGTCCTTTCCTCAGGAGGAGCAATGCGCTCTCCTTCTTGTGTGGGAGCCATGGCCATGCTCTTGTTTGGATGATGGTGAAACCTTACCCTTCCCAACAGCTTTATCTCCAGCCCTTTCTGGTTCCTCACTAGGCGTCCTGCAGGAGAGGTGGTAAAATAGTGAGCTTGGCTACACAAAAGCCTTAGGGAAGATCAAAATAGGTATTTTTTTGGCACAGGGTTGGAAGTGGGGATTGGTGGAGCCCTGACTCGGTGGCTGATGGAGAGGAGCTCATCATGTAACAGTGTAGATCACATTCACTTGACAGGGTCTGAATGTTAAAGAAACCCAGCATAAACCTCAGTATGCTTTGGGTCAGAGATGTCAAGCAGAGCAGCTTTGCATTCAAGTTAAACATAAATTATTTAAAATGCCCATAAAGATGGGTCAGCAGTCCTTGCATTGGTGGAAGTCAGTCAGTTTAAGCTTGTATGCTGTAATTGTTTCCATATGGTGGCCTTTTTGAACAGACTGAGTGGAAATCCTTTTGCAAGGTGCAGAAGTTGAGACAAACACGTGGAATTTATTGTAATAATGTTTGTAGTTGGAAGGTCTCAAAATAATCAGCTTGGTTTAGCTCTCTCATTTCTGCCTGTATTCCAGACTATGTCCAAGCCTTTTATGGAGCATAAGTAGTTCCTTCGTGTAGTGTTGGCAGCCAAATACTCATGCTGTAAGAATAAGGCAGACAGAGACCTTCCAGTGGTGGTGGATGAAGTCAGCTTTCCTGAAGAAGGCAGATGTTTTGGCAGAAGAATGTGCTGTTTCTTGAGTCAACCACTATAAATTCATAAGAAGTTGGTTCTTAAGCAGAAAGGTGGTTTATCTCTCCCACCCCCCTTATATTCAGGTGTAAGTAGCAGTGGTCTGATCCCGTTAGTTAATGGTATTTAGACCACCTGACTTACTAAGCTGCACAATTACAAGTGAATGAAGTTAACAACAGTACGTGTATTATAGCACAGTCAGGTTTCCTCAGCAGGTTTTCCCAGGCTTAATCCATGCTAATTTATTCTTGTTACATTCTGACTGTAGTGACTATCTTGAGACAAATCAGATGAACAGGGTCAGATCTTTAGCAAGTATAAGCTGACACAGTTCCTTAATTCTCCTGCAGTCGGTGAAGCTGTGCTGATTTATGCCAGTCAGGAGTCAAGGCTGGGATGTTTGCCCTGATGTCTGCCTCTTGGCTTAACCTGATACTAGCTGGTAACTAAGTTGGTAAAAAAACCCAAAAATGTTTGTACTTATAATATGCTGCAACAGGAAAGCACCCAGGGAAATAGTCAAAAATGAAATGAGGGGGCTTGGTATATGTAGGACAGAAGCTGTATGGACTGTAGAATGCAGAGATGTAGGACTGAGTCCCAGGGAAATGTAATCTATAGAGCTATGACTTATAACTGGAAATCATGTGCTGCCGAAAATGATGGTGTATCCAAGAAGGTCTCCACAGCTGATATTTCAGATTTGCTTTGAAAAATTTAGTATTTCTTTTACATTAAGAATGAGTGCATGCTGCTTGAGGTTTTCCTTTTATGTATGAACAGACATGCAAAAGAAATATGTACACCAAACACAACATATAGATGTAGCAGGTCATAAAAGTTCAGAGAGAGCAAGGTGTGAACCCATCTAATCTGTGTTTTGGGATGCATTCCCTTGGGCAGGAAGATGCCTGGTTGCACTGTGGTGTGCCACAGGGTTACCATCCTTGAAGCAGGTGGTGGTACGTGCTTGGCCATGTCTGCAAAACACCCTTCAGCAGTGCCTGGTTGGGTGCTCAGAGCCTGGAGACGCTTCTGGCTTCCTGGCTTGTCTGATTCCTATTGATTCATTCTTGAATGTGTTGATTCTTGCAAATTGCCTTGTGTGGTTTGGTCTGAACAAGGAGTTACTGCTAAGTCTTGAGATGTTCTTGCTGTGACATCTGCGATCTCCTGGGGTTTTTTTTGGAGGGGGACGGGTGGAGAATGAGGAAGGGTTTGTTTGGGTTTTAGGTTTGTGTTTTGGGTTTTTTGTTGTTTTTTTTTGGTGGTTGATGTAAAGTTTGAAATGAAGCTGGACAGTGTCGTGGAGACTATTTTGAGTTTTAAGCCCTGGTGAGATGTGAAGTGCGTCAGCCTCATCAGAGCAATAACTTTATTGTGGTTGCTTTGGGAGGCAGGCTACTAGCTAATTCATGTGCACTGTGAAGGACGGGGTGCGTGTGTGTGGGTAGTAAGTGATTTTGGCATTAGCTCTTTGCTTTTGAAGTGCACAGAGCCCACTTTGGTTCCAAGTTCAGAAATAGCACACCTAAGAATAAATAACCACAGTAAACACAGCGATCATTTGATGAACACTAAGGTGGCAAACCACACCAGGTAAATTTGCAAAAGGCAATGCTGCTCTTTAATATTCAAGATTTTATCTTGAAAGTTATCTTTAGAAAAATAAACGTTCTCTTGGAATCAGTGATACAAAACCTGTGGTGCTGGCTGCACAATGCTTATTTCTCTGGAGAGGCTGTAGAGAAGAGGGTGATGATCATCTGAGCAGCTTGAAAACCCCGTAGCGTACGTAGGTCTGATGTCAGTTCATTTGCTGAAACAAGCTGGAAAACTGCAGCAGAGGAAAGCCCTTTCTGTGTCTGGAATATGATTTCTGGTTTTTTTAAGAAGAAAAAAAAAAGAAATCCAACTTCCCCTTTGTGATTTATGATCCCTCTAACAATGCCACTTTCTCAAAGCCATGCATCATACACAAACAATGGGCCACAGAAAAGCGTGCTCCCCAGAGTATTACCAAGCATGTAATTTTGTCTTTAAATTCTTTGGAGTGAATTGTAAGAACATGACTTCATAGGAACCTTTGAGACATTACAGCTTTTAATAATGCTTTGCTGCTACATGTAATACTTCATTTTTACTTTTATTAATTAAATTGCTCCTTGCGTGCATGTGCAGTGGGGAGGGGATCCCGTGCATCCCGGCACACCCAGGCGGGCTGCGCCTGCCAAGGTCTTTTCTCCCCTCCTGAAGGCGAGGGGGCTGTGCTCTGCTTTGCTCTGATGGAGGTTCATGAAGGTTTTCTCCCAGTTTAGAGCTCTTGGACAAGCACCAGCTGCCCACCCAGCATGGGTGCCTGCGGGTGCTGGTTGCCATGCCCACGAGGGGGTGCGCACGAGAGGCAGCTCTTCTTCCTCATCTCCATCGTCAGCTTGTTTAAAACACCATGGGGTGCTCAACATCCCTACCCCTTGCAGGGCTCACGTGCATCAACTGAGTTAGCTCCTGCTTGTGCTCTCCTGCTTGGGGCTGCTATCCTCTCACATCTTTGATCTTTCCAAATTTATATATATGTTTTCATAACTTTTCAAGAAAATTGAGGTCAAACTTATTTCATCCTGTAATCCGTTCGTGTGTTGCCTCTCTCCTCCCACCCCCATGATTTTTTTCTTTAGCAGGCACCTCTTGCATTATGTAAAACATAGGTGAAGAAACATCTTCGGTAAATCTGAGTTGCGTTTCTGTCTGCAGGCAGCGGGCTTTGGATCTGGCTGCTTATCTAATAAAGGGTGGAAGCTGCACTTTTTACAGCTTTTTGTAGCACAGTTTGTGGGCTTGCCCATAATAATACAATTATGAAGGTTAACAGGAAAAAACTGGGTCCAGGACTGATTCCAGGCAGCTGGCAATGTCGACGAATTGGAAGCACACCACCAATGAAAACTGCAGTGAAAAGCAAATTAAACCTCATATCTGCCATCTCACTCGCTTTTCTCTGCTTTCCTGTTTGGACTTGAAAGGTGATTGGAGCCAAGGCAATGACAGTTGACGGAAGTGCTGCAAGGAGAGAGTATTTATTTACAGTGAATCGTGGTGATGCTTGTTCAGGATGCGGTTTCACGCAGGATGTTCTGTCCCCACCCCCGGTTTGATCATTTCTCCAAAAAAAAAAAAAAAAAAGGCAAAAAAAAAGCTCCTTGATTGTTTGAGGCTGCAGCTAATGCTTGGAGAAACGTTGTGCAGCATGCCTCTACTTGGAGCGTGCCGTGATGTGCCGTCAGAGGAAGTTCCTGTATTGGGCACAGAGGCAGCTCGGGACTAACTCCTGTCCAGATGTGTTCAAACCCAGCATTGGCCCTACACATTTGAACAGGGAAGTGGGCTGGGCTGGGTCCCTGTGCTGCCAGCTGTGGCTAATGCAGGCCACCCGCTTTGTGGCCAGTGCTACTGCTGGCTGATGCTGCTGTAAATGTATTTTTTGAGGGAGAGAGAAGAGAGCAGAAGTCATTCCTCTTTCTAAGTTTTAATGTATCAAAAAATATTAATGTAGAATTCAGTTTGCAGAATACCACTGGGGTCTGGGATATGTTCAGCATTTGGATCGGGGGATCCCCCTGGTCTTTTTCTGTCATAATCAAGACTTGAACCCTGTAGAGCAAAGTAACACTTCAGGAGATCCCTGTCTTGGATGGGTGAGCTCCTCATTGGTAAGTAACAAACACTGTGCTCGTCCAAGGGCAATCCTCATGCCATCTCAACACACAGTGCCTGGCTCGCTGGGAGCAGGCAGCTTCCCAGGGGTGCCAGTTTGGGTTGAGCACTTGCCGTGGTTCATCCCTGGCTGTGCAGAACAAGCTAACAAATCTGCTGGCTGGCTTTACAGCCCTTCTACCTCTCACTCCCATATCAGTCCCAGCCACCGATTGGTTTTGTACAGCTCCTGACAGGCAGGCAGAGATAGTAACTTCTGTTACTACCAGACAGAGCTGGTGATTAGATAGGGAGAGTTTCTGTATCTCGTTTTTTTCCTAGATAGGGTATAGGGCTTAGGGATGTGCTCTAGCGTATACGTTTTCCTTCATGGGTGCTGAGCGGGGAAGCTATTGGAAACTTGAGGGATTGGGGGGAGGAATGAATATGGGTTTTTTATTTATTTACTTTGACATTTTCTTTTAAATTATTTTTAAGGAACATGTTTTTACCAGTTTCTCTGTCTGGAAGAGGGAATCTAACGTTGGGGGATTTTTCCACTCTCAGCTTTTAATTGCATCGTTGCCATCATCAGGCCCTTTCTACAACTCCCACATTGTTCAGCAGACACAGCGAAATGTTTTTAGGAACCTATAAAAGCCAGTAATTTGCATCCAGAGGCCATGGTTGTAGTCTGCATTCAGGCAAGCGAAGCAACTACCTGGATAACTTTATGGCCAGTGCATGTGCTGCATTATGTAGTGCGCTGCTGGGCTGCAGCCGGCGAGGAATATGGTGCTGCGTGCTGCTGCCTCCCGCACAGATTGCACTGCTGTACCATTTAATTAAGTAATGAAGTTGTTGGGACTGGTAACCGGGAATGGAGATCCCCAAAGGTCCATTGTGCCAGGGAGCTGAGCCAGAGCCAGCCTCTGTGTGCTGCTGAGCCTGGCTCTGTGCTGGCTTTGCCCAGCCCTTTCCCTGGCTTTTTCATCCCAGGGGCACAATTTGTGCCTCCTTCTGGTGCTGGCCTCCCCTTAGTTACCATGTGGTGGCTGGAGTTGAACCTTAGCTAAGTCACATCGTTCTGGCTGCGGGATGCAGCTTTGCAGTCATGTGAAATGGTTCTAGCTGTGGGTGACAACTGACTTAGCATCAAGGACTTCTGTGTGTCCACAGCTTTGGGAAACCGTTGGTTTCTGAGACTAACAGGGGCCTTGTGTTGCAGAAAACATGTTAATGTTTAGGATGAGATTTGCAAAATTGCCAAAGAGAGGGTTGTTGGTTTTTTCCATGTCTGTTTGAATTTGGGCAATCAAAGCATCTTAAGTACTGAAAATGTCACTGTGGAAGATCTGGCTCATGGCTGAGCTAGTTGAACAAAAAAAGGCTAAGATGCTCCAGAAAGGAGAGAACATTAGCTCTTTTTAAAGGTGATAGCATGGCTGTGGTTTGATATTTGTTGTGGAAAAATTGTAATTTCTTAGCAAGGAAGAGCTGCCTGTTGTCAGCGGGCTGTGAAGCTGTGAGATAAAGGACCTCGGAGCATTCAGGGGCCAGTGGAGAGTTCTTTAAAAAGTAGCTAAAAACCCAGAAATAGTCACCTGATATGAAGAAGAAAGAGCAAAAAAGACGTTTTAATTTAATTGGGTCTGATTTTGGGGGAGGCCACTGCTTCTCACTAGACTGAATTAAATTTGGGCTTCCCATCCATGCAGGGTTTGCATGCATTTTGATTTTAATATCACGTATGTATCTTTCAGACTGTCAGTCTTTTCAGTCAGGAGCACAACATTGGGTTTTTGTTACTGCTTTGTACATTTGTGCTTCTCAACCACCATATATTCTGCCCATTTGAAAGCATAAAGTGTTGCTCCGCTCCTGGAGTGGGAAATAACAGTAAGGATGGTGCAGGGTATGCAGGATGCTTCTGCCCCCTGTGTGGGTCTTCTATTCCCATGATTTTCCAGATTCAACAATTTCTGCTTAAATTATATCAACATCAACAAAGAAATAAAGCCAGGTCCTTACTTTTAGTACAGACACCATGAACAGGCTATTCAGTGCGTGCTCGGCTCTCAGCAGGCACGTTTCTGCCAGACAGAGGACTTTTTGATTCCCTGTTTTATTCCTCCATTTGAATAGGCTCTGGCTGGGGGTGAGACGCCTGTTGTCAGGCGAGGAGGACCAAATGCCTCATGTACTCAGTCTCTTCAGTGCTCACTGATACTTGTGTGACTTGGGGAAGATGGTTTGGTGAGGGTGGGGGGAAATGTTAGTCTCTGGGAGGGTTAACCCATCCCTCCCAAAGGCACCGAAAATTCAGTGGGATGTAATGCCATAGGCACATCCGCCCCATGGGGCCGCCGGGGGAAGATGCTCCCTTGGGAGAAGGGGTGATCAGGAAGACAGTATTCCCTCTGGCCTCAGAAAGTTGTCTGGGAGTCAGAAATGTACAGGGCTTGTACGTAACCCAGTCATGTCATGCTGAAACACGCCTCTTGAAACGGGGCTGGGGTGAGCCGGCAGTGACTGACAGTGCCTTCTCCTGCCCAGAGTCTGAATCAAACTGCTTTTCATGGCCTCAAGTGTTTGCTGAAGTGGTTCCCAGCCAAGACAGGAAACTATTTGACTTAGGGTGCTAGAGAGATCCTCTCATGGTATTTACAGATAAAAGGGGAGGAGTTGAAAACCATAGTCCATATTCAGCCCAATCTGATAACCTCCAGGGATTTTATTAGTT
Organism: Coracopsis vasa; assembly: GCA_026283785.1. NCBI lineage: Eukaryota > Metazoa > Chordata > Aves > Psittaciformes > Psittacidae > Coracopsis > Coracopsis vasa. The sequence goes on from JANHGB010056332.1 coordinate 92,451, forward strand.
CAAAGAAATTTTGGATAACAAACTTGTGTGCTTAACTGGAGCTGAAGCCCTAGCCCTTGGAGGCATCCAATCCTTAGTAAAGCCTTAAAATAACAAATGCTGCTTGTAACTCTGTTTTTTCTCCTTTGGGTTTATTAATTTTTTACTGTTTTAAGCCACTGGGCCTTTCTAGAAGTTAATGCTTAGGTAACAATATGTCCCTGATCTTTAAAATTAGGGTTCTCTCCTGAGCATTGATGGCACAGAAACCAATTTTTTTCAACTGACTTCAGTCTGTGAGGGGCTAAAAATAAGGAAGGTGAATTATAATCGGTAAATAGATGGACAGAATGTGTTTTACAGGAATAGACTAGGAAAGCAAATAGTAAAATGATTGTTTTCTAAGGTACTTACTGGGCTGTCAGATAGCCTAATGCTGTGTCCTCTTGTTGACTGAAGGTCACCAATACCTATCTGCAAGCGATGGTTATGTTGTGGATGGGAATGTCTAGAGCTTTCAAGAGGAGACCCTGTGCTCTGGGTATGCCGTGGCAGGTCTACTGATAACGGGTTGGAGCTGCTCCTTGTACAGCCTGTGTCTCATGGCAGAGCTATCTCCCACCCTTTCAAATCAGATGGGAACCCCCCTTGCTTCTTTCTGCTTCTTCATAGCTCTCAACTTTCTCCTTTTCCCTTGCTTTTTATTTCATCACCACCACCACTGGCTGTTAATAAACCTTGGGCAAGGTCTGGGCTCTGTTGGAGGCAGTGAAGAGGGTCTTATAGGACTGAGAGTGCATTGCCACATTTCCAGCTTTTCTTTCTGGAGACTCTGTTCCTTTCTTTGCAAGCCTAGAGCTATGCTTCAAACAGGCAGATTCACTCACTGATTAAAAAGAACTGTTAACTTAGAAGGAAGGCCACATTCTTTCTCAACACCATCATTAATTAAAGACTAGGAAATTGCCAATTCACCCAACATTCATATCCTTACCAGCCTATGCTCACTTAATTTATTGCCCAAATATCTTAATGGCCAAGTACATGCTGAGGCCCGTATGCAAAACCGTAACTCCAATCTCATATTTTTTTCCTATGCATAATTAAGATTATTGCATCTTAAAACCTTGAGTATTTTTGGTAAAACACCTTTGTTTTTCTCAGGTTGGGTTTTTAGATTGTCCCCAACCATGGGCACTGACTGTGGCCTCAGCTTTATGAAACTATGTATAATCCTGTGTATATGGGTGTGAATCATAACCCCCAGATGAAAATAGCTCCTTCAGAGCTCTGTCTCTGGGAGGAGGGGAAAAAAACCCCATGGTACCAAACAGCCCTTAAAGTCTTACAATTATAAACTGTTGCAGGTTGAACATAATAAGAAAACAGAGTTTTATGTTGGTTAGGGTAATGTAAGTGAGTTTTGCATAGTTACAGCTTAGACACATCATTCATGAGTTACACCATGGCTCCTAACTGATGGCAACGACGAGTGTCTGGCAATCCCCACCATCTGGTGAACTCTGATGTGTATTTGAACAGCACAGTGTGTTAGTGTGCCTATATACAAGACATATTCGCACACAACATATAGTGGCAGGGGAAAGAGAGAGAAATTATGTTTCAGCTGTGAATGACTGATATTTACTCAAGCAGCAAAAAAATAGCTGATAGCTCACGAGTGATCAAAGCTTGTAGTGAGTTATAGAGGTCTTTCCTTACCAGTGAGGAAGATATAGCACATTTCAACCTGCTGTATATCCTTTTAGTCCAACACACACATTTTAATGCTTATTTTTATTTTGGTTTAGAGACCTTTCTACTTTGCCCAGCAAGTGATTTTATTTTTTTATTATTATTTCCTCCCCCCGCCAGATCTCTTCTGCCTCTTCTCTGTCTGCTGCTGATGCCAGAGACAGAGCAGATTGGGAAGCCTTCAAACATATTACTGGTTGAACTCGAATGAGATTTTTGTATTGCTTGGTTGCAAGCTCCTGTGATGAGCATAAGGAATTTAGTTTTGATTGACATGATGTACTCTTAAAGCAAAAGTGATCTATCAGCATTCAGGCACCCACAACTTGTTTTTTCTTTCATGCAGAGAATAGTTAAGTTGCAGTTGTGCTACAGCAGTGAAGGTTGAATTGCAGTTTCCTTTTGAATCCTCTGATGGAAGAGGTAGAGAAGAGTGAGTCAAAATGAGGCCATTTTAGGGCACTCCTAACAAGCCAGGCTTGAGGATCTTCTCAGTTTCTGTTGCTCTGACTGTTTTGTGTTTGGCCAGATCTTCCTCTGGTACACCAGCACTCTCATTCCAGTACAGCATATCTGTACAGATGACATGACCTTATCTTCAGCTTTGGTCGCTTTAAAATGAGTTTTTACAGTTAATACGCCCCTGATCTTATACCACAAAGAGAACTGGTTTGGAGTAGAGATATGATATATCCTGAGATGAAGTCTGAACGTGAGACATCCTCCCTCTCTTCTCTTTTGTGCTTATCACTAAATGTGAAACCTCTTCAAAATAAGTTGCTTTCCGAATGAGTTACTATTTGGCCTATGGTTGGTATAGAAGACATGTGAGCATCCTCAGGGAGGAAATATAATTTTATGTAATTAACCTTCGAACCTGAGAGAGTTGGATTGTGTTTTTATTCAACTGCTTTGTAGGACACTGGGCAGGTTATTTGGCCTGCCTTTTGCAGGTCTGGGAAATGGGTACAGTGCTTCTTACTCCCATTGCCTTGTTAAGCACATTGCCTTCTACCTGGGGCTTGGGACATCAGTGCGTCAAGAGCCATCAGAATAAAACTATTTGCTACTAGTGATTTTATTACTAGTTGTAAACATTTGAATCTGCACATAACCTTTAAGAGAGAGAGGAGAGATTCAGAAAAGGATTAAAGCAGTGTAAAGAAACTTCAGAAAATGCTGAAGCTGTTTAAGAATGTTATGTTGCTGAGGCATGGTGCTGAGCATCCTCATGACTCGCCTGTGCCACCTCTTTTCCAACTAGCAGAGCCTTCTGAATAGGTTATTACTGGATAAATGTTGTTGTAGTTCCCATGTGGAGTTTGTATGGTTCATAAGGCCTGTTTAAGGGAGATTTGGGAATTAGCTGATGAGAAATCAGTTAGGCTCCTTATCCCCAGAGTGGGCTGTCATTTTGTTTCCCATGCCCTGCATGGAAAGAAGGATAGCTGGGGAATGGGCTGGCTTCAGACGTGAGTTTTGGAGCTTCTCAAGTAGAGAAGTAGTACTCTGGAGGAACTTCAGATTATCCCCCCCTCCCCGGCAAGGTAGGTATGTGGGTTACTGACTGTATATGCCAAGCTATAAAGCTCAAAATGAATGATTAAGTAATTTGTAATTAATGTAGTAAGTGCAGGAGTAAACATCTGAAAATGGTAATTTTCAGGCAGTGCTTTCAAAACCTTCAGTTTTACATTTTCCATTTATTTGGGCAGATTTTGCTACTACTTACAGGAGGAAAGAAAAAAGTTGTGTTTTCATGGACAGTGAATGCCTCTCTGCTGGGCATGCCCTTCATTATCCAAGTCTCCTTTGAATCGTTCTGAACGTGTTAATTCAATATCCTCCTCTTTGTTGTCCTGCTTCTGCATTTTTTCTTCCCAGGTTCCACTCCTGGCACTCTGCAGCTTCCCATTTCTATTTCAGTGTTTCAGGCACTGCTCAGAAACAGATGGATGGCTAGATTTCAACCCCACCTCCCAACTTCCACATACAGTCCACATCTCACACTGCATTCATGAGCACATACAAGCAACAGGGCGCTTGGTGTTTTGCTTTTTAATAAGTTCATCTCCAAATCAGAGCTTCAGGTGCTCTATCAAGAGTAATTCTCTTGCCCCCTAAAATATATTAGTCAAAAATGGATATTTGAAGCAGAGGAGGGTGGGGCACACGTGCTGTTCAGAAATACACTGTTTCCCAGTGCCTATTTTGATGACTTTGAGCAGATTTTGTTTGCAGGTATGCTTGGTACTGTGTGATCGCCCGGGGAGTGATGCGATACGATGAACAAAACCTCAGCTCTACGTTTGCTTTTCCTCCTTTGCTTTGTGGTGCCTAGGTTTTGATGTCTTGCTTCTCAGAAGGCTTGATGGTAGTAATAACGGAAACAGCAAAAAATGTCAGCTTGACTACTGTCTGCGTGTCGGCACTAGTCCAGGGAGTTTCAAAGGGATGTTTTATTGATTCTGTAATTGCACAGTAGAATGGACAAACTGAACTGTACCTCAGGGCAAGGAAAGCCCCTGTCTGAACGGCATCTGTTGGATGTATGCGCTGCTGTAATTTGGGCAGGGAGTGCTCGCTGGGCGGTTTGAACCAGGGGACTGAAATCTTGGCTTAACCCTTTCGTTGTAGGCAATGGAAACTCTGTTTTTGCCTTCTGATTGCTGCCTGGGAGAAAGATCTGCTTTGGGGGTCTCTTTTAGCACTGAAGGGACTCCATGGGGCTTCCCCTGGGATTTATGCCAGTGTTGCTTTTAAAGAGAAATTTGGCTGGTGATCTTTTCCCTGGCATTACTCCTCTGAGCAGTCCCCTCCTCTGGGATCCTGAGCCCACAGTATTATTACTTGCAGCATTGTCGCACTTGCAAAATCCACTTTTTAACTGAAAAACTGGTCTTAATCTGTTATGAAATAAGACTGTGTTATAATGCTCGTGCCTGGGAGCTGGTAACTTCCTCTAGCATGAGCTGATTACTTTCCAAAACTGAAGGAGTGGACTGAGCTGTTTTGCTAAAACAATTGCAAATTAAATTTGTAAACTTTTGCTGTTGCCATATTTTTTCACTGGCATGCTGTCTGTGTGCTGTGTCTTTAATTTGGTGAGAACACAAATCAATTAGGCTAACCTACGGCAATTCAAAAACTGTGGTGGGGGGGAAGAAAATACACTCTCTTGACTTGATACGTGGGCGCCCAGAGTTTCTATCCCAGTTATTCTGTCTTATTTCTTTTAGACAGATAAAGCTGGGCATCTTGCAAAGAGGTGTGCTTCATCCCAAGGGCAGAGCTCACAAAAAAAGGGGTAGAAAGGCAGCACAGGAGGAAATACTGTCCAGCCTGCCTCCCTTGGAAGGACTGTAAGTTTGGCTTCTGGGTTTTTGGGATCAGAGGAAGAAATAGCTGGGGTCGGGGATGTGCTGGGCATGGGGATGTGCCAGGGGCAGGAGGGCGGCAGCACACCCAGAAGTACCCAGCCAGAGTTGATGCTCTGCCGACTTCCAGCAGAAGCCAGTGGTTTGTGAATTAAACCCTCATCTTGGAGCTTCCACTCCTCTTAATTATGGCCATGACCAGGTCATTGTCTTCCTGAAGCTGAATGGGCAGATGGGTCTGAGTTTAGGGGTTGAGGTGCTGTTTATTTTTGGAAGTTGTGCAAACCTTCAATGTGTTGTTTTGAAATCTTGGTTTTAAGTGCAATGCTCTTTCAAAGCATCTTGCTAGGAAAAATCTGCAGCACTGCTCCATCCTGTGCTCAATTTTTAGTAGATTTTACAAGAACAAACCGTATTAAATGAAAGATGATGTGCACTTTACTGTAATTTTTTTGTTGTTGACACTGCTGAACTTCTTTATCTGGAGCCTTGCATTTTGTAAAGGCATTCATAGACAGAAATAGGCACTTAATTAATATTAAGGATGTGCAGCACTGCCACTTCAACAGAATGAAAAGTGAAGCCCGTCTTCAGTAACGTGCATTGTAGAAATTAACTGGGGAAGATCCCACATCTGGTGGTTCAGGGCAGTGTAAACTGTATACTAGCAGCAACAGCTGTACTTTGGGGCTTTTGCCAGAGGAAGAGCAGCTTTATCCTGTGTTGGGAAGAGAATGCCAGAGATCTGTTGATTAGTAGGGGAGGGAAGCACTGCCCAGTGCACCTGATACAGTGGTCTCAACACATAATTAATCACAAATACACTTTGATCAAGTCTAAAACTCACAGTCCTGTGAAAGGAGCAGTGAGATCTTGATTCGTCATATTTGGTGGCAGAAATTGTAATAGGTAGGTGAAAGATAGCTTATCTTTATCTGATTTTATATTAAATTCACAGCCAAGGTATTGAAAATCTCAAAGATGAGTAGTGCTGAGATTAGTCTGGACCCAGCATGGTGGAAGTCTGAGGGCTGGCGAGTGCAGGTGCCATCACTTGTTCTACATCAACCTCCTAATTTGAAGGCAGGTTAATTAAGAGCTGCATAGAAATTAAAATATCAGACTGTGAACTAATAGATTAACATTTGGCTGAGTCTTTATCACCTTCCTCCCCCAACTCTGACTTTTGTCACATTGCTCATAATTTCAGTCTCAGTGATCTGACTCTGTCTTTTTTTTTTTATACGGATGGTGAGGTGAATGCGACTGAAAATACAGAATATGCACTAATATTTCCTGTGCTGCATCAGAGCACCTAAATGACTAAAGAACATCCTGAACGCTGAAATTCTCAGCACATATTTTCTGTCAACACTGACACTGAAGTGGAATTGCCCCAGCCAATCAGACACTGGACAAACACTGACTTACTGACCCAGAAAAAGCTGTTTTTCCCAATTTTTATAGTGTGCCCGCTCTGGTTGTCAAGAAAAGGTGGCTGGAGTCAGGATCTGCAGTAGCACAGTGCTTGGAATCTCAAAGGCGCTCCAGGCACATTGATGAGTGTGTTAGGAGAACTGGTGCAGAGTCCTGAGGGTAGTAGCTATGGGAAGCAGGCATTTTGCCAAAGCTCTGCTGCGTATCTCTGCCTGGCTGGTAGAAATCATTCATGCTTTTTGGCAATGACTGTCGCAATAGTATCTGTAGCTGATTTTGTAGTGCCCTGAGTCCATTGATGACTGCTTGCAAAAAATAAGAACTATAAAAGGCTTGTGAAGTTTACCAAGTAATTGCTTGCTGGGTACTTAACCATGGCACAGTAATGTTTTCAAGAGCATCCTAGTCCTGCCTTCAGAAAGATCTTTGATGGAGACATAGTTCTCTGGAGTTGTTTTCATTAACTGTGGGGCCCTGACAGCCGACAGCATTTCTGAGAACTGTGCTTGGGTGCTCAGGAGGGAGACCTCATAGCAGCTTTCCAGTATCAGAAGGGGGCCTACAAAGATGCTAGAGAGTGACTCTTCATCAGGGACTGTAACAATGAGACAATGGGTAATGGGTTTAAACTTAAACAGGGGAAATTCAGGTTAGATGTAAAGAAGTTCTTTACTGTGAGGGTGGTGAGGCACTGGAACAGCTTGCCCAAGGAAGTGGTAAATGCTTCATCCCTGGCAGTGTTCAAGGCCAGGCTGGACAGAGCCTTGGGCAACATGGTCTAGGGTGAGGTGGCCCTGCCCAGGTTGGTGGAGGGTGGATGATCTTCATGCAGTCACTGTAACATCCTCATCGCAGGACATGAGCACTGGCCATTGGGTATGTCACCAGGCAGCTGGAAAGGTGCCAGTCACCTGTATGGGCAGCATCACCGAAAGCCACATAAAGTCATTGTTTCTGGGTGATGCTGGACCCTGCTGTGGGAGAGCTGCAGGTGTCAGCATCTCTTGATGCGCAGACCTCAGGTACCTCTTTGAGCTTGCAGCTTTTTTTTAAACCCACATTAATTTAATTATTTCTATTCCTGGAAATTTCTGTCCAGGATTTGATTGTAAGAGCTGGGTGTCTGGAAGATTAATTGGTCCTTTTGGACTGCAGAAGGACCGTTACTATTTTATAATTATCGGCAGTGGCTGTAAGGAGCAAGGAAGGATGCAGTAAAATACAGTGATGCTGACAATGTAGAAATAGTGCATCTTCTTGCTGTTGGATATTTTGATAGAAACCTTTTATCACTTTAAAAACTGGCTGTGTATCAATGTGAGATGTTAAAAACAGAAGTAGGAAACTGCAGGCTTTTAATTTGTGCCATTTGAACCTTCTTACCTTGGATGAATGCAGCGTGTAAATTATAGTTCCCATGAGGTGAAAATCAGTCAAATGCTACTTAACCTTTACTCTGCCATGTTTTGTGTTCCATTTATGCTTAAGAGAATACGTATGTATGCTTTCATCTTGCTACCATGCGAAATCATCCTTAGGGTTCCTGTAATGACACAAAATGTCTTTAAATTCAGATTTAAGGTGAGCAAAACTGCTGTCGTCCTAGATCTTAGGGCTGAAATGGTTTCAGAAATGTTGTTTACCCTTCAAAGGTGAAAGCTGGAAGAGGTTACTTTTCATTCAGCATGGCCCCAGTGATTGCTGCTGTATCTGTTATAACAGGTTTATTTGCATGGCTGTGTTTATCCTGGGTATTCATGTCTTAGAATGGTATTTTCCAAAGTTGGTCTCCTGCAAAAGAATGTTACCTTTCTTAGTTAGTTATTTCAGGAAAAAACAGTTGTTTGATGTGGGAAGCACCTTCTCTCCATAATTTCCTAGTAAAAGAATCAGAAATTTGTCAACTTTGATGCTTGACATGCAAAATACCTGACCCAGAACCCACTAAATTTCCTAGAAAAAGTTTTCTTTTGACTTGCATGTTTGGATCAGGTTAATGGTTCTCAGTGAAGCTTGTGGCTAAGACTGTACACTGACATAATTTACTAAATTATATTAATGAGAGACTGAAAAATGTACCTTGGCACTATTTTTGAGTCATTTAACTGCTGTACTTTCGAAAGAGCAGGTTTTTCATCATAAAAAACAGAAAAGAAATTCAAGATGTTTTCCCAGTGAACATTTTCATTCGACAAAAACCACCACAACCCACCAGCGAAAGAAGAAAATTGGGGAAATGAGAGCTACTATTTTCAAAACAGCTGACTTCAGAGCCTGCACAATATTTGCATTCTGTTAATTCAAGGGTTCTTGCAAAATACAAAAAAAAAAGTTATCTCTTCACTGGTGAGCTGTAGTGATTACAGTGGAAACAGATGTGCTGCTGTGCTGGGAACCCGGCTCACAGCAGACTGAGTGCCTCTAGCCAAACAGTAGCTGC